>JMFS01092848.1:0-22228 GCA_000699545.1 Podiceps cristatus | reverse complement strand
CCAGCTCCGTCCGGGCTGGAACCAGGACAATGCAGAAAACTGTGTGTGGAACTGAGCTGCTTTTTATTTGTGTTGTGGTTAGAGTTTGTTTTCCCTTAGTCTTTCCTAGTGCTTACTAGTGGTTAGAAGTGTTTCACAGTGATCAATATATTGATGTTGCTTTCACAGAACTATTATTAAAATTAAGACTGAGCATTGTTTCATCTTAAATTACATAAAATTTGCTCCCAGCTTTTGATATTTATTTAATGTTACTGTTAATTATGTTGTCTGTGAAACTTTTTCTCAAAGTTGCCAAAGCCTTTTCAAAGTATTTTGACATTATTAAACAAGATCACCATGTATCCTTAAGCAATTTAGAAAGAAAACAAAAAAAAGTTCATCATTAATTTCTTCCCTTGGGTATCATTTTTCATCTAAAAATTGGCAGTGCTGTTCAGTTTATAGTTTCTGAAGTTGATTTTAACTAATGTAAAATTGTTGGTTAATATCCTTCATTTAACTTTTTTTAAAAAAAATAGTAGAAATCATCATTATCATGATTTACCAAAATCTTGAGCCAAAAGATAATTTTCTTTTTGGTCATCTATAGTAGCCTACTCTTTGCTCTCTATAAGTATCTTAGAATTGGCTTTAAGGCTTATTTTAGGTAATTCTGACAGTATTTTAATAAATCATATGGCTTTTTCTGCATTGTATTTGATGTTGCAGATCTTTTTGTATATAAGCTCTTTGAGCACTCACTTGATTACAGTTCTCTATGAACTGGAAGTTATAAATGTGGTTTTTCTGTTAGTAATTGATGTCCTTAGCACCTGAAAAGTCTTCAAAATAACGAACTTGGCTGCTGGTAGGACTTCAGCTATTTTCTTTGAGGGAAAGTAGTGGTATGAAATACCTAGTTAACATTTGAACAGTTGTTAGTGTTTTATGGCAGAATATATTGGTAGCAATACATTTCTTGGCCTTTTCTTAAGTTTCACGTTTAATTTTGAGGAAGAGTAGCAATGTAAGCTGAAGACAAGGACTGTTGTTTAAAAATGAGTAAAAAAACCTCCAACCTCCTCAGGAATCAGTGAGAACATCAGCTCTTGGAGGCATCAGAAGTTGCTGTTCATTGTGCTCTGCCATCTGAGGCAGAAGAGAGCGATGTTCTTCCAATATCTACATGACTTGGGCAGTGCATGCCTTTATTTTTATTCAGCTCTCAAGACTTGCTGCAACAAGTATGTCCTTTATGGGCTGAAGAAACACTTTGACATAAACCTCAAGTGCGTTTTTATGTAATGAAATGGAGCTTCTATATTAAAACTCTGGAATTCAAGAATTGAGACGAATCTGTAGCAAGCTGTAGAGATGTGCATGGTCAAGTCATGACTGATGGTGCTGCTGCCACCTGATGTGTCAACAGGCGAAGTGGCAATGGGTCCCACCTTCTCTAAGGGGTGGTTGACTCTCTGATACCTCACAATTGCTTTGCCAGCGTTTCCATGTTGTGGGGCACTAAATGCATTGGCAGATGCCCCAAGTTTGTGTTTTCTTGTGGTGTGTTTTTTTTTTTTTTAATTGATTTTTCTCTTTGATTTTTTTGTTTTTTAGGTCAGAAGTGAGAAATTTGATCCCATATGTTATGGGACATCTGCTTGCAGTTGATAACATCACAGTAGATCTCTCTGGGGTGGGACGTGTTGGGCCTTCTGTTCTTAGGGTAAATGTATAGCAAGGTCTGTTTTGAATCTGTTCCTGGTGTCATGTGCAACTCGAGGTTGTGTGTGATTTTGTTTTCCTTTTCTGAGTAGCCTGTTGAGCTATGAGAAACTGAGGTCTTGTTTTCTCCTGCATATGCAAGGCAGTTTTGGTATTTGAATCTTCTTTTTTTTTTCTGTCAGCTAGAAGCTGGAGATACTAGGAAATACAGAAGGAGGGGTAGAACGGCATCAAAAGTGACATCCCCCTCTACACGAAGACTGCCTGCGGTCTTACCAGTAATCTTGCCAGTGTCTCTTCCTGGACTATCAAGATGGATGTCCTTTTATTATCAAGGTCGTGGGAATAGAAATGAAATTAGTTTAATGGGCTTGCTGGAAAATTTTTCTTACTACAACTAGCCAGAGAGCTGTCTAGTGTTCTACCTGTGTATCAGCTGCTGTGAAGCATCCAGGGTGTCTGTAAGGCTTACTGAAAGTATTTCTGTGTTTTCTTTTCTGCCTGAAGGACTCAAACCTCTAGATAACAGTGACTGTTACTGATCTGGAGTCAAGACTTTGAGGAGCCCAGGAGACTAGGCTTTCAGAAGGCAGTTGAGAGGAATTTTACTTAGTCATTCAGCACAACTGATAATTTAAAAAAAAAAGAAAAGGCAATACACATGATCTGACAAATTCAGGTGCTACAATGGCATAAAAATGAAGATATAAATACAGAATTTAAAAAGTCATGAAGAGTGGAAAATCAAATGCTTAAATGCAAGAGGGAAGATTATTTCAAAGAACACATGGAAATTTAGTGATTTAGTTAGAGTGGAAATATTATCTAAATTGAATTCAGTGCCTGGGCTGTCAGAAAAGTTTGGGTATCTCTATAGGGAAACCTTTGCCGAGGTACATGTCAAGGAAAGTATATAACCAGGAAGTTGGACCATTTGGACCATAAGATGTAAAAAAATCTTCATATGTAGTCAATATAATCATAAGTTACATTCACCCAACTAAAGTTGCTGTTAGCTACTTGGAAGGCTAGATGGTTGTTCTAACCCTTCGCAGTTGAAAATCCTCGTTCTGTCGTCTTCCTCTCATGTATTCTGATCACATAAATTTCGCTTGACCAAGGCTGACCACAGTAATTATTATTTACTATAGGCTAAAATACTGTTTTACATTCTTAACCTGTTCTACTTCCTGTATTATTTTACACCTAGACCTATTGAGAGAGTAGGATTAACCGACCGACTGGTACTTCGCTGGGGTTAATGCTTGCAGTAGCAGAGTGAATGCACGTTTTTATTGTACACTGTAACTTATTTTTCTCTTCTGGTAGTTGGAGTGCATTGACATTTTCTGTTCACATATGTATATTCATTTAGCATTTGCTGTGTCATCACGCTGAAAGTACATGTGGGTTTGTCTTCTTGGGGCAATACACGATGCCATTCAAAGATAGTCTGTGGGTGGGATCTTGTTCAGATGATTTTTTTTTTTTTTGTCAAGCTGGTGTCTTTCTAGAAGTCAGACTGAACCTAAATTCAGTGATAGAGAGCCGATACAAACATGTTTGTGTATAACTTTGGATAATGCATGAAGGCATCTTTGCTTTTCTTCCAGAAGCAATTTTTCTAAGACTTTGATTTCAGCCTATAGAGTCCTTGTAGAATATTTTAGAAAAAAAAAAAAAAAAGGGGAAAAGGGGGACACACACACACGACGACTCTGGTTGTTCAAAGCTTTAATGTAGTAAACCACTCCATATTTCTGCTCCCAAAGAGGTGATAGGAAGGCTTGGTTTGAGTGATTCAGAGGGGAATCTATCGCAAGGAGAACTGCAATCCATTCCACTAGAAGTAATTTTGTTTATTATTTAGAATGAAAGATTTTGGGGAAAGTATAGCAGCTGCTCTGGGTCTCTATATATCATTTCCAGAATATAGTCTGCAGATGCATGCCTTGGTAAATGTTTTGTTGGTTGCTTTGAAAGTTTGAATAGAAAAAGTGAGGGGGTGTTGGTTGGGAGAAGCCATCTGTCCTTACTGTTTAAGAGTTACATTGGGCAGAATTCACCTAATATTAACCATATTGGGGGCTGGGTAACGTGCAGTAGTAATCATGGCTAGTGCAAATGTGCAGTGGCTAAACTGAAGATAGTCTTTAAAGTTTCCTATCTGTCTCTCTTTAGGGGCTTCTACTGAGGATGACTTACAGATAGCTTGTTCCATGCTGAAAACTGACTTTTAATGGGGCGGGGAGGACATTTTCCTTGATGCAAGTTTGGCTAAGGCAGGAGGAGCTTGGGGTTTTGGGTTTGCGGACAATTCGGGTCACATCTCGACAAATGCTGGGGTGGGTTTCACTTACTGGTGCTCCCGTGTGGTGATTAATATTTACCAGAGTGCTTTTTCACAGAGGAACACCAGTTGTGAGTTGCCTCATTGGAAGTTTTCCTTAAAGGAAACTGAAAAATGGTGCTGTGGTTCTTTATGACTAATAAAAGAGAGAGAGCTTGTCTTCTGTATTCCCTTGTTTATCAGTGAATGCTGAAGGGGCGCGATCTTAATAGTGGGATGGAGAGTTTGGGGACAAGACCACTTGCATTTGATTTGTTTCATGATCTGATCTGTACCCCAGATCTCCATCGCTCGGAGGCAACTGAGAAATTTTGGGCGTTCTGAGTTATTAAGCAGACAGCTTTCCAATGAATTAGCTTAGTTTGCGACTGTTTGCTTTGCGTTGTGCCTTACGTTCTTTTCAGTTTATTCAGTGACAGCAAAGAAGCCAGAAATGCTAATGCTGGAAGAGTCATGGCCCTGTGGATATGACTGTTGGTGGCTGACTAATTTCACTTCGGCATCTTTTTCTGAACGCACAACTGTTGTGTACAACAAATGGAAACTGAGGGATCAGGCTTTCTTGGCCTAGATTTTAATGCTGACATTTCACAAGCAGGCTGCTTTTTTGAAAGCCTTTCAGAGTTCTTTCATGATGGTATCGTACTAGGTTTCTGCAGTCTCAGAGGTATACTAGAAATATGTTGTTGTCCAGTGAAAATGGCTGGCCTAAAGAAGTAAACCTGTTTTTCCCGAACATAGTTGTGAGATGAGAGTAAAAGTAAATATCCTGTATGATATAATTGCTTTTCTTATTCCTAGTTGATCTCTTGGGACTTCTGAAATGGCGATCTAACACAAACCTGTTGCAGCAGAATTTGAAGCAGCTGATGAAAGTTGATGGTGGTGAAGTGGTTAAGGTAACAAGTTAATTTCTTTAAAAAGAAATTCAATATTGTAATTTTGCTGAATTCTGTGTTTGCATATAATCGTATCTTTTGTTTTGTTCCGCACCCCGCCACATTAAATTGTAACCAAGTACTTCTCAGCCTTCAGGATGCTAATGCCCTTCTCCCTGCCCTCAAAAGAACATATCAGATGATGTGTACTGGTAAAACACACATAAAATTCAAATTTCTGAAAATGTAGGGTGGTTTTTTTTTTAGCACATCAGTGAATTTTTATATACAGATACATGAAGGCAAAGGGTGTTTTTCTTTGCAGGATTAAAACATCTTGGTATTCTTACATGGTGATATTAAATGTATTTTTAATATATGGATGTAGAATGCAATCCTACGGTGTGCTCCTGATATTTTAAAAAAAACCCAAAAACACAACACCACAAAAAAACCAACCTAAAAGTATTTCCTCTGAAAATACTTAGCTGAGCCAAGTTATTTACATTTGCCGAGGCCACTGGGTGATTGTAGAGACCTACGTAAAGACAGATTTAGCTGTAGAAAAGAGTAGGCTGGGACTTTATTGAAATGTGTTGTAATAAATCAAATTTAAAAGAGTGTCAAAAGGAGGTAATGTATTGGCGACAGGTGACCCTTAAGGGCCTGTAGTGTTGTTTTCTTACTCTGATGGTTTTTAATTTGGTTAACAGAAGCATAATGAATGCCTCATCTTGAGGTGACTTAAAATGTCTGAGACCGCTGGTACTACGCTTTATTTATAGTAGGGAGAAAATAGTATCTTGCATGATTTGTTTTTCAGGAAGGTTTTACCTGCTCCTGTTTTGTTGTGGATCATTTGATAGCTACTTGACACTGATACTTGTTGCTGCCAAGCATTGCCATAGTTCTCTCGTTTGTAATTTTCCCTCTTCTCCAAAAGCGGGCAGCGGGTTACTGCTGGATGGATACTGGTGGTTTTAGAAGCACCAGAATGCAGCACAAACGAGGTTGAAGTAAAGGCAATATCAGAGCGAGTTCCGCATGCTCCCCTGCCCCTGCGCTGTTGCAGGACTCATACGAAATCACACTTCCTTCTCCCTGTTGCATAGGGATCTGAGCAGAACTTGATTTGTGCATAGGACAGAGGAGTGAATGTTTAATATTGCTCTTTTCACCATTCTTATGCTTTTTTTAGAAGACCGTGGTTGACATTATCCATCTGTTACAGCAGTGTTCAGAAAATCTTTGTCTAGACTGCTCTGTTGCATGTTTGTAATACCTAGTCTATAACTGTTCCTTTCTATTATTTCAGCTTTTCTGTCCTTTGTGTTTTTAAATGTGATACATGGTACAGGATATGTACATTATGAAAAGTACACATTTGATAAAATATATTCAGATTTTCTATGAAATGATTTCTGTTTATTAAAACTCCAGTAAAATACCTCTGCCTACTGGTGTTCATTTATCACTAAGTAGAGATCAGCCAAGATACTCATTCTGTGATTGACTATTTCAATAGTGTATGGAAACTGTAAATGTTATCTCCCTTTAGCAGATGCTCTGACTCTGTTTGCGCAGAGTCTATAGGATATGAGAATGTGAATTAATCGTCTACAAATTATTCAGACTAGCTCCCTACCTGAGCAGTGTTTTCCTACCGCTTCATACAACAAAAGTTTCTATGTTGTATCCTCCTTGCTGTTACATGAAGTCCTCGAACACATTTAAAAAATTGAACTCTATTAATGAAAGTCAACCGCCTAAATGTGAAATGAAGACTTGATTGGCCATAACATGGGCTTCTAACCCTCCTTTGTTTCTAAAGGGACTTAAGCAGGCAGTGTTTGAGATCTGAGAGTACTGCTTCTCTTCAGACCAAGACAGAAACTTCTCCTGTCAAAGTTCCAAAACTCTGCTCTACTCTTTCCTTCCTGCCAGCTGTTGGCTATTTGCACGTGTTCTATAATTGAATGAATGGGACTGTGAGAAGGCTATCATGTGTTAGCGAGGTCCTTTGGTCTGCCATCTCGGGGGAGGTAGGGGATGGAGATCCATGCAGCAGCAAAGACACAAGGGTTATTGATGTCTTATAAACCGAGGAAGTGCCTGAGAATGGTCACATAGGAATTAGGGTTTCTACCCCCAAAAAGGTGTCAGGATTAATAGCCCAGCTGAAGTGCATCTACACCAATGCATGCAGCATGGGCACCAAACAGGAGGAGCTGGAAGCCGTGGTGCAGCAGGAAGACTGACGCAGTTGCCATCACGGAAACACGGTGGGACGACTTGCACAACTGGAGTGCTGCAGTGGATGGCTGCAAACCCTTCAGAAGGGGTAGGCAAGGAAGGAGAGGCGGTGGGGTAGCCGTGTGTGGTAGGGAGTGTTTTGATTGTCCAGAGCTTAATGATGGTGATGACAGGGTTGAGTGTTTATGGGTAAGAATTGGAGAAGGCCAACAAGGCAGGTATCATGGTAGGAGTCTTACAGACCACCCAACCAGGATGAAGAGGGAGACAGAATATTCTATAAGCAGCTGGGAGAAGTCTCACAGTCGCTAGCCCTTGTTCTTGTGGAGGACTCCAGCTTACCAGATGTGTGCTGGAAGTACAGTACAGCAGAGAGGAACCAGTCCAGGAGGTTCTGGGAGAGTGTGGAAGAGAGCTTCCTGACACTGCTGGTGAGTGAGCCAGCCAGGGAAGGTGACCTGCTGGACCTGTTGTTTGTGAACACAGAAGGACTTGTGGGTGATGGAGGCTGTCTTGGCCATAGCAATCGCAAAATGAAGAGTTTTTGATCCTTGGAGAAGTAAGGAGGGGGCTCACCAGAACTGCCACCTTGGACTTCCAGAGGGCAGACTTTGGCCTGTTTAGGATCCTGGTTGGCAGAGACCCCTCCTTTGTCCTGAAGGGCAAAGGAGTCCAGAAAGGCTGGACATACTTCAAGAAGGAAATTTTAAAGGCACAGGAGCAGGCTGTCCCCATGTGCCAAAACATGAGATGGCAGAGATGACCAGCCTGACTGAACAGAGACCTTCGTCTGGAACTTGGGTAAAAAGGAGAGTTTATGGCCTTTGAAAGAAGGGATAGACCACTCAGGAGGACTACGAGGATGTCGTGAGGTTATGCAGCGAGAAAATTAGAAGGACCAAAGCCCAGCCACAACTTAAATCTGGCTACTGCTGAAAAAGACAATAAAAAAAAGTTTTTGTAAATACATTCTGTAAATACGTGGCCCACGTACAGGACAACCAGGTGATCAGGCCCAGTCAGCATGGGTTTATGAAAGGCAGGTACCGCTTGACCAATCTGATCTCATTCTACGACAAGGTGACCTGTTTAGTGGATGAGGCAAAGGCTGTGCGTGTTGACTTCCTAGAATTCAGTGACGCCTTTGACACTGTTTCCCACAGTATCCTTCTGGAGAAAGTGGCTGCTCATGGCTTGGATGGGCGTACTCTTTGCTAAGAAAAAATATTGCTGGATGGCAGCAGGCCCAAAGACTGGTGGTGAACAGTCAAATCCAGTTGGTGGCTGTTCAGAAGTGATGTTTCCCAGGGCTCAGTGTTGGGGCCAGTTCTGTTTAACATCTTTATCAATGATCTGGACAAGGGGATTGAGTGCACGCTTAGTAAGTTTCCAGAGGAGACCAAGTTGGGCGGGAGTGTTGACCTACTTGAGGGTAGGAAGCCTCTACAGAGGGATCTGGACAGGCTGGATTGATGGGCTGAGGCCAATTGTATGAGCTTCAACAAGGCTGAGTGGCGGGTCTTCCACAACAACCTCAGGCAACGCTCCAGGCTTGGGGAGCAGCGGCTGGGAAGCTGCCCGGCAGAAAAGGGCTTGGGGGTGTTGTTTGACAGCTGGCTGAAGATGAGCCAGCAGTGTGCCCAGGTGGCCAACAAGGTCAACGGCATCCTGGCTTGTATCAACAATAGTGTGGCCAGCAAGACTAGGGAAGGGATTGTTCCCTTGTGCTCAGACTTCCCCAACTGTACCTTGTCTCATTTATAAGATAAAAAACATTTTTACTTCATTTGAGACAGAGTTGCTGGAGCAATCTATGTTGAACTCCTCTCTCAGCCAAAACAAATACAAACTGAGGCCATTATCTGTCCTCATTCTGCCTTGGAGGAGCTCATGTTGTGTTTGTCATCTGGTGGAAGAAAACGCGCAGACACAGATTCCCTTGCCGATAAAACTGGATGTGTTGATGAGTATCTCTGGGCTGCACATGGATTACTTGATGTCACTAGAAAGAAATACTGTATTTATACATGTGTAAACCAGCTTTTATTCCTCTGTTTGACTTGGATATCCTGACACTAACCTGCTTTTACTTTTTTGTTGCACAGATCAGGTTGTCCAGTCAACTGGCTAGTGAAGACTCTTCCTCTGTTACAGTGATAGAGGCGTGTAGGTTTTGGGTGGGGCAGAAGCTGTGTGTTCTTTTTCTCATGCCTGCATGTATGTGCTCATTGGAAATTGTGGCTCTGAGTTTATGCAGTCATGAAAAGCACTATGCTGTGCACTTTCCATTGCTCAGCTCAAAACTACGGAGGATGAGTTGATTTACTTGGCATGAGACTGAGTTGCTTGTCTGGTTTGTGCTCTGAAACATCAGTTTTCAGAAAATGCATGGTCCTATTGACTGTATGTTGAAACTGAGTTTTGAAATACATTTTTGTTTATTCACTATAATAGATTAAACTCCCTGTTTGGGTCTACCAAGCGTGATTTCTGACATTTTTTTCTATTTGAGTGATATGGCTGTATAGGTAATCAACTTGACTAAAAAATAATTTGTGGAAAACCAAAATGTTAAATTTTCCTATTTTTTTTGGCTAACTTTTAAAATGTCATGACTTTGAAATACATGAATGAAAGCAAATATGTCTGTAGAAACCTGTGTGAAATCTTGGCATCAAAAATTGAGATTCAAAGTGCTGACTTTTGTATTTATTTGTAGTTTCTTCAAGATACATTGGATGCACTTTTTAACATAATGATGGAGAACTCGGAGAGTGAGACATTCGACACATTAGTGTTTGATGCTTTGGTAAGTTTACATTGTGGATGGACTAAAATGTAGATCCTGTAATAATGAATCAATAAAACAAACATGATGTAAATGATAGAAGCAAAGAATTGTTTAGGTTGGAGGAGACCTTTAAGATCACTGTGCCCAACCATTAATCCAGCTCTGCTAAGGCCACCACTAATCCATGTCTCTAGGTGCCACATCTACCCGTCTTTTCAATCCCCCCAGGGATGGTGCCTCCACCACTGCCCTGGGCAGCCTGTGCCAGGCCCTGACAGCCCTTTGGGGGAAGAAATGTTTCCTAATACCCAATCTAAAACTCCCCTGGCATAACTTGAGGCTGTTTCCTCTCATCCTCTCGCCTGTTACTTGGGAGAAGAGACCAACCCCCAACTCGCTACAGCCTCCTTTCAGGGACTTGCAGAGAGCGAGAAGGTCTCCCCCAAACCAAAGCAGACCTTGGATCCATAACTACAGATGAGGTGTCTAAGCTTCTGAAAGCTGATGTGAACTAGTATGAACTAGAAAATGCATTTGGTTTGCTCTCATTGTTCAAAATCTATTATCAAAAGTTGAGTAAAACCAAAGCAATGGGGCAAGTAGAAATCCCAAAGTAAGTTAAGAAGTAAAACCAGGAGGCAAGTGTAATCAACGTGAGGTAGCCCAAGGAGCCTGGGGGAAAGCTCTGCAGCCCTAAGGCACAGTCTCTAAGGAATATTTAAACTCTTAACTAAATAAATCTATTAACGATCAATTTGCAAAATACAAAGGTTCAATTAAATATCTGCTCATCACCACCACTCTTTGGGCCTGCTGCCATCCAGCCAGTTTTTTTGCTTAGCAAAGAGTATGCTTGTCCAAGCCATGAGCAGCCAGTTTCTCCAGGAGCATGCTGTGGGAAACCGTGTCAAGGGCGTCTATGAATTCTAGGTAGACAACATGGATGGCCTTTCCCTTATCCAGTAAGCAGGTCACCTTGTCATAGAATGAGATCAGGTTGGTCAAGCAGGACCTGCCTTTAATAAACCCATGCTGACTGATCACCTGGTTGTCCTGTACGTGGGCCACGTGATGGCTCTCAGGATGACCTGCTCCATAACCTTCCCCGGCACCGAGGTCAGACTGACAGGCCTGTAGCTCTCCAGATCCTCCTTCTGGCCCTTCTTGTAGATGGGCATCACATTTCGCAACCTCCCTGGTGAGCCAGGACTGCTGAGAAATAATGGCAAGTGGCTTGGTGAGCGCATTAGCCAGCTTCTCCGGGCCCCCTGAGTGGATGGTGTAGCAGGTTATTGACCATTTCCCCTTGGATTGTGGGGCCTTCATTCTGCTCCCCGTCCCTGCCTTCCAGCTCAGGGGCTGGATACCAGAGAACAACTGGTCTTACTATGAAATGAAAGACTGAGGCAAAGAAGGTGTGAAGTACCTCAGGCTTTCCCCATCCTTTGCCACTATTTTTCCCCCGCATCCAAGAAAGGATGCTCTCCTTTTGTTGCTAATGTATTTACAGAAACGTTTTTAATTGTCTTCTACGTGAAACTTACTAATGAAAAAGATCATCATAGCTGATAGTTGTTGTTATTCAATTTAAAATTCTATTTGAAGTTTCCATTGGACTTGATCAAAGGTGGTTGGATTATGTCATGTCATCCTCCCAGAATAGATGGAAGCAATCAAGTCCAGTCATTTTAGTGGATTAACAGCGGTATTTAGGACAGAAAGAGAAAGTTTCTGCTTAGAACAGAAACCTTTGTGAAGAACAGGAATTTTTCAGAGGAAAGGGGACTAGCTTCTGATTATCCACCCAAAATAATAACAAAGTGTATGTATTTTTAGTGTTTTTAATATGTTTTATCTGATAATTAAGGCTGGTGAATATACAGTATTAAAGGTTTTTTTGTTGAGGATAGTGTAATAATTGTGCTGTTGTTTTCAGGTATTTATCATTGGACTGATTGCAGACAGAAAATTTCAACATTTTAATCCTGTCTTGGAAACCTACATTAAGAAGCATTTCAGTGCTACGTTAGCCTACACGTAAATTTTAAAGTTTACTTTTTCTAATGTGGCTTGCATAATTTTTCCATACTGTGTTATTCAGTTACTTGTTTACGTAGGTTGATTAGGAATTTGTGCATGGAGCTTGGGAGGGTTAAAGCTTCTTGAAGATGACTTGAGATAGCATGTCTTCCTCTCTTGAAATAATAGTAGTAAAACGTTAGGTCATTTGCAAGGGGGAAGTCTTGATTTTGTTGTATTGAAGGAGGGGATGATTTGACGATTTCAAGAATTGTTTTGTAAGGAAAATATTCATAAGCAATTCTCAGTCGTACTTGAGAAAGAAATCATCCATTTAAGATGCTTCAAATATATGTTGTTTGGTGCATTAAATTGCTGTTCTACCCTTTATTATCTGCGTTATTTTCACTTTGAGGAGGAAGCAGTGAAGAACAAATAAACAGGTCCATTATTTTTGCCATCTTAAGTATTCCTTGACAGTTAGGATCGTTGCTGCTGCTTCGGACTATTAGTGTTGGAGGAAAAATATATAATGGATATCTTTGCAGTGTTGGGAGGAAAACAAATCCAAACCGGGAAGCCTGCTGTGCACTTTGCTGTTATACAGTCTCTGTTACGTGACCAGAAAATGTTTGAGAAGTATTGATCTAAAATAGTGAAGATGATTTAGGCCTTTAGTCACAACTTTGATATTGCAGTTGTTTCACTGAGTTACAGTCACCGTCACAACCTTCATGTGAAGTGGGTAATTTGAAGAGCGGAAGGGAGAGCATGGAGAGCATCCTTCCCTTCCTTAAATGCAGAGGGGCAGAAGCAGGTTGAAGCTTGAGGATGCTGGAAGGTCTGAATTTTGGCTTGGCCTGTGGTCTTGGACACGGCAGATCCCTGCCCCCTCCCTGCCTTTTATCGCACCAGTTTGTTTTAAGTAGAGAGGTGGTATTGAGACTATCCAAGTGGCTTCTTGACATTCTTAGGCAGTTTACTCCTATTAAAATAAATGCCTATATATAAAGAGATCTGTCTACTCAATGTTATTTTCTGTTAGTGTTATATAGCGTACTTTCAGTGTGCATGTTGAAACATACAGCGTAGCTAGGATGCTGTAAAACGGAATTGCTTGTAGTTGCATTATAAGGAGTGATTTGTATCCACTGGAAGTGAGGTAGTTGAAATGGCATTCTCTTTAAAATTGTCTCACTTCCAAGTTTGATAGACTTCAGAATGTCAAACAAGAGAATTTCCAACTGGGGTTATATGCATTTTTTAAGAAATAAATGTCAAAAATTCTAGCTCAGAATCTATGGGAAAGCTATGTAAAGAGGAGGCGTTGTTTGCTGAAGAAACTCCCATTTTATGTGTTTCAATTCTAACAATATGCTTGATTGAATTATTATTATTATTTTGATTATTACTAGTAGTTGCACCTTTTAATAGCCTAGACCTGAATATCCCTAAATAGCAGGTAGAAGATAAGTCTTACAGAGATTTGCTGTATTGTTTGTATGTTGGGTGGTGGTATGGCCTGTTTCTTCTTTTTTTTTTTTCTCAATAACTTACCAGCAAAACGAAGAACGTAATGAGTTTCAGTTGCATAATTAATTTTGTAACTTAGTGGACACTACCTAAGCACATGATTTTTCTTTAATTTCAAAATTGAAATTCTTCACTGTGAGCGTACTTGTAACTTGTATGTGTTTTGTGTTTATACAGAAAACTGACTAAAGTTTTAAAAACATACGTGGATAACGCTGAGAAATGTGGCATCACTGATCAGCTCTTTAAAGCCATGAAAGCCTTGGAGTACATCTTCAAGTTCATAGTCCGGTCCAGGATCCTGTTCAATCAGTAAGTATGGTGGATGCTAAAACCTGCAATTCCCATCGACAGTATTGTTCAAAAAGCGTCCAAGTTATAACACCACAAGTTAAAATTGCTCAATATTGAACTGTTTTAGAAATGTCTTAAGTTATTACGACTTATTTCAGGAGACAGGCCTGATTTCCGTAACAGAGCTGTATATTTTAAGTAGCAGTGCACTGGTAAAATCATGATGTGTTGCAGCTCTCTATAGTTTAGGTCTCTGAACAAATAAAACTTGCCACTAGTTGGGAAACTTTTCTTAATAACCATCTGGTACTGTGGCTGAAATGCTGAAGATACTGAGTAGCCATACTGCCCCGTCCCTCATCCAGGCCTGGGCTTTGCTAGATGGCTGCAGAAGTCTGGGAAGACTCTAAAATATTGAAAATTTTGCAGCAAAGCGAAGGGTCAGCTGTTCTGGATGGGAAACCTGACGTTTGTCCTTGCGCGGTGCTTGCGGGGCTCAGGGAGAAGCTGGGGTTTGCGGAGGGCTTTATTCGTAGGCCAGACGTGGAGAAGCAAGAGAGTCTGAATAGATGGACAGTGAGGCAGAACAGGAGTACGAGATGCGCCTTTTTTGACGCACTGCCTGATGAAAGAAAACCACAAGTAGTGTCGGAATTAAACCCCCAACAGCTCGGAGCTCCCCAGGCCCCCGACCTGTCAGAGCAGACGGAAAGCGTTGGGCGGTTGCAGTCTGTGGGGCCCTGCAGTCTCCATGGGTTTCCGTGAGTGAGGGGGAAAGTGGAAGGAAAGAAGGGCTGCAGAAATCTTCTCCTCCAGGGTGACCGTATTTTTGACAGGAGTTTCTATAAAAGCTCTTTCCATACCTGCCAGCGTGGCAGAGGCCTGCGGGGGGGGGCTGGTTTCTGCTCCCCACTCGACCTCCGGCATGGCGAGTTGCCCAGAGACTCACTGGCACTGTCTGCAGTGGGTGTCCATCCATAAAGTCGAGCATAAATAATTATTCTAAATTAATTTGGAAGACAGTAGTGTGTTTTATACACAAAATACTAAAAAAAGTTATAAACCAAGTTGATGATCTATTCGTCTTCATTTAGATTCAATCCTTATTACTACTCGTCAGCGATGGTAACAACCTTATTACAAGGGGTTTATGTGGACCTCTGAAGTTACCAACTTGACTAACCTTTCTCTAAATTAGAGATTGTAATTTATTTTTGTAGGAGTCTTGCTGTGAGATTCATAAAATACTGCATGTCACTTATACTGTTGCAGGTCCTACAAATCACTTTAAAACATAAAAAAAAAAAATAATTATCTCTTGCTGCAAATTAGGTTTACAGAAAGTATGACCCTCTAGTATTGGCCATTGGATTTCCTCATGCTAAGCACTAATTCACAGTTCTTTAGTGTTGGGAAGACGCAGCTCTCGATGACAAGGGATTAATCAGGAAAGCTGCTGAATGACACTGTGATTTGTTCTGCTGTAAGACTTAAATCCTGCCTGAGGTGTGTGATTTGAAGTGATTATAATGCAGAAGTGTAGCAGTCTTCTGAAATATCATTAGTGTTTTACTGAGAAATGGAAGCGAGCAAGCAGACTCCTTTATTAAAAAATATTATGTGTTTTTAACATCAGTAATATGGTAGTGAACTGAATATATGGAGCGTTTTAGTAATGTGATTGCAGGCAAGCTTCAGTTCTGGATAAAGATATAGAAGCCTAGTTCATCTAGTTAAAGCCTGGTGGCAAATCTATTTGTTCAGTATATCGAGGTTTATAAAGGCAAAATATTATAAGTGAACTTTAGAAATATCTAATTTGGTTTACTCAGTAATGATCCCAGTGGTTACGTTACATTTACAACAGTCTTAAACAATTGAAGGCAGTTCTGGAAGGGTCGACTTGGTGTAGTCCTGGTTTTCTCATAGCTGCAGTGTTTTTGTGCATTATCAGGTGTATTAAATAAATTTATGTTAATAACTGACGCTAGAAATACATTTGTGACTAACTTGTTTATTTTTATTACAATTTCCTTTTTGAAACGCAAAGCTTTTTGTCTAAAGCAGTTTGATTTATTGGACTGTCAAGTTTAGTTACTCCTTGTATTGGTATTAGTTTCACCTCTCCAATCTGTTCAGGGGGACACTGAAATCCATTATTGAGATTGGGAGTTAACGAGTAATTTGTCCTGCATAACCCCTAGTTTTAGCCTAAAAGGGGAATAGAAGTTTGCACAGCAAAATAACACAATTTAATATTTTTTCTGTGGCATTCATTTCCCCGGTGTACTGGTTAAATAGCTTTTTTTTAATATCTGTGCCTCCCAAAGGTTTATGAACACAGCATTAAAAATGATACACATTAGGTTCAGTGTAAAGTGGCAAGAACATTGTGAACTCATTGAGAAGCCCCTTTCCTTCTGTAATAGGTACTCCATCATGGTATCTTCAAACACACAGAAGTCGTACTATGACTGTACCTACAAAATTCCTGGCTGTGGTGCTCTTTCTGAGCAGACCTTCTTATTGGATTTAACCCCAGAAGAAAACGGGGGAAAGTAGAGGGGAGCCGAACTCTTGCAGGGAGCTGCTCTAACGCGTCTTGGTGCAAAACGCTTAGGTGAGCTCAGGGACAGAGGTAGTGGACCCAAGGAGGGCTTTGGGAGGCCAGTTGCCGTTGGATGAGGCTCTTGGAGGCGATCAGAGCCGAGAGGGTAAGCGTGGGGTTTTAACTGGGGGGAAAAGTCCCATCTGATGGTTTAAAACAACCCTGGTTAGATCCGACCTGGATGTCAGATTCTCCTGGGCTTCTTTTAAGCACTAATACTTTTTTTGATTTTCTTTCTTTTTTGTGTTTAGTCTGTACAGCTGAGGTTCAAGAAGTGTATTTCCAACAGCCCTTATGTAGGCGAGTCATGCATATTACCAAAGGGGGGGGGGGAAAATCAATTTATGTGGAGCTAGTGGTCTTCTCCCCCTCCCTTTCCATTTCATACTGAGAATTATCTCATCCTGAAGCAGAGAACATGCTGCAGTTGAAGAGTTTCAGGAACATTCGTTCCTGTGCTGTATTGAACCAGCAGACCAAGTTCTTCAGCTTGGCTGGATGTGTTTTGCCTTTGGTGTTGTTCGGGCGTCTTGGGGAACTTTTTTATCCCCCTGAAAGCATCCGGCAGAGAGAGAGAGACAGGGAGGGGTGGTGTCCCTGTGGGCAGATCAGCTCTGACAAATCCTGCCCGACGGCCCAGGGACCTGTCTTGGGAACTTCAGCGGTGGATTAGTTGTTCTTCTGCGGCGGCTGTGCTGACTGCGTGGGAAACTGAGCCTTAACTAGTTTAGTGTCAGCGAGCCAGAAACTAGAGGTGAAATGCATTTTAACTTTAGTGCTCCTTTCCTGTTGAAAAAGGACTTTTTTGGTGGTTTTGGGGTTTTTTTTGTTCGGGCGTCTTGGGGAACTTTTTTATCCCCCTGAAAGCATCCGGCAGAGAGAGAGAGACAGGGAGGGGTGGTGTCCCTGTGGGCAGATCAGCTCTGACAAATCCTGCCCGACGGCCCAGGGACCTGTCTTGGGAACTTCAGCGGTGGATTAGTTGTTCTTCTGCGGCGGCTGTGCTGACTGCGTGGGAAACTGAGCCTTAACTAGTTTAGTGTCAGCGAGCCAGAAACTAGAGGTGAAATGCATTTTAACTTTAGTGCTCCTTTCCTGTTGAAAAAGGACGTTTTTTGGTGGTTTTGGGGGTTTTTTTTGTTTTTTTGGGGTGTTTTTTTTAGCAAATAAGGGATTGATAGGAGTTTTTTTTGGGTTTTTTGGGGTGGTTTTTTTAGCAAATAAGGGATTGATAGGCTTTTTCTTTCTTTCCCAGAGTTTAGGCCACTGGTAGATTTTAATGACTGCTGGCAAGTTGTCTGGATGCTTTCTGGCTTCCACATCAGAGAGCTGCTTGGCATTGGTCCTCCCAGGC
Organism: Podiceps cristatus; assembly: GCA_000699545.1. Classification (NCBI taxonomy): domain Eukaryota; kingdom Metazoa; phylum Chordata; class Aves; order Podicipediformes; family Podicipedidae; genus Podiceps; species Podiceps cristatus. Next base: position 4,441 of record JMFS01092848.1, on the reverse strand, counting down.
ATCTGCCAGCTCTCGTGCCGGGTGGAGCGACTCTGTCCCGCTGCTGTGTGGGCATGTGGAATTGGGTCATCGCTGAGGGATTCACCGTGACTTGAAGGCGTAAACAACGATACTGGATGTGGCATTTTACAACCCAGCCCAGTCAGTCTGTCTTGTCTTTAGTTTTTTGTGAAAGAAAACTCTTGGTTTAGTGAAGAAACTTGGATAAATTCTTGAACTTAAAAGAACCTAATGCAACAAATTATCATCTGTCATTTGAACAGATTTTTTTAAAAATGTATTTCCATTTTTAGCTGGATCGTGCTTATGAAACTTAATTATTTTTCAGACTTTATGAAAACAAAGGAGAAGCAGACTTCAGGGAGTCTCTGCTGCAGCTCTTTAAGTCCATCAATGAGATGATGAGCAGCATCTCTGATCAAACTGTCATAGTGAAGGTATGTACTTTACACATCTCCATCTTGACTCTGCTTTTGTGTCCTAAACCACAGTTAAGTAGTTGAAGTGTACGCTTGTGTTTGTGCCCAAAAGTGTGTTTCACCTCAAACGCGGTTAATACTTAGTGCTTCTGATGAAGGGTTTGTGACTCTATAAAGAACGTGCTTTGAACAAGTAAGTTTACTTAAATTGCTGTAAATACCTCACTTTTAAAGAGAACTTAATTAGGGGTTAAGTGACGTTTAGCTTATTTAACTTGTATAAATTTAATGTTAAGGTAATGCCTTAAAAATACCTTTAAGGCATCGATGACAATGTAGATCCTCATATTCTTATGTGCTTATTTGTATCCTAGGCTGTTCAGGAACTTCCATGTAGTATCTTAAGCCTCAGCATGTATTTTGACTAGAAAATCGGTAGAGGGTCAGACTGCAGGCTTCACTCTTCGTCCCTCTTCTTTTGTCCCTTTAAACCGTGTCTAGTTTTGGTAGAGTTGACTGGCTCATGGGATTGGGAACGTGGTCTCTGACCTCAAGTGAACATGGGCACTGATACCACAGGGCAGAAGCGCTGAATTGAAGGACTTGGTAGGGTTTCGTATCCAGAGGAGTCTGAGGTCAGTGTGCCAATACCGGTCTTGTGTTCTGTTTGTGAATCTCTTTCACCATGGAAAGGTGGTACAGAGACTGTCGTAAACATGTGTTTGATAAGCTACACCTGGAAATTCTACTTATGGTGCCCAACAGACTTTATCAAAAGATGTAAATCTTGACCCAGCCATGCTGAATCAGTTGAAAGATGATGATCAGAAAGGGGCGAAGAATTGGGGTTGAATTTGGGGACAGTTTGACGGAATGACTCTTCCTGCTCAGACGTGCAGTGGCTGTGCATTAGAAGAATTTTTTCTAGCAGCTGGGAGGCAAAGAAAGACGCTAGCAAGGTACTGTGCCAGCGCAAGAGGTTCCTCCTGAAGGGAGCTGGGAAGAGAACAGGAGGGAAACACCTAAGTCAAAGACATGGTCCTTAGTAGCTGAGTGTATGCAGGTCTTGGGCTGGTAATACCACTCTGCAAAAATAGATAGTGGGGATAAAGCTGCTGAGTTCGAATATTTAGTGCAGAGAGACCGAGACTGTATCATCTGTTAACAAAATAGGGATATTACATGTTTCAAGAAAGCTGTATTTTCATTCTATTGACAAAGCATCTGTCCCGAATGGAAATTGGTAAGTTTGAGTCAGTGACTCAGGAGGTGCTATCTGGTGTTTTACAAATCGGGTGTTTTCAGATTACGAGGACTGAATGTAAGATTTACTTTCCTGAGACACAATTGTGGGACCTTCAGGAACGCAGATGAACATGAGCTTTTTTATTTTTCAACAGTTTGTGCCTTGGGGGTAAAGAAAAAAAAAAAAAAAGGGAAATTAATACCCTCAAAAATAGGTTTGGTTGCTTTTAACTGAGATGCAGGAAGCAAAGGCTGGAGAGATCACACTACAGCAGCGTCTGTCCTAGTCCGTGTGTTGTTTCACATTCAGATCTCTTGGGTAGAGCCCATCTACTGTCTGCATTTGGCTACGTGAAGTATGCTGGTAGATGAAACGTTGACGGATGAGCCAGTGTGGGGTGTCCAAGAAATGTGCGTGTGGATGCCTTTCAGAAGCCTTGACAGCCTATTCATTATTCATTGCTTTCATCTCCTTTGGACTTTAATTACTTAGCTCTTAGAACACATAATTGTTAGTATTGGCTTTTTGCAGCTTGTGAGACTGCTTTTATTACATTCAAATATCCAGTGAAGCACTATGTGTTTTTTTTTTTTTAGTGACTAGAAATGTATGGTTCTATTACAAAGAATAAAATTATTGAATAGGTGGATAAATGTGGCATTTTTTTGAGAGTGAGTATGGCTTCTGTGAATCTTGCCTGACAAAGCTACTAGAGTCCTGGGAGGGTGTCAGTAACCATGTAAAGTGGACATGACATCGCAGGCTTCATTCAGCATCTTTATCAGTGATTGGGAGTTGGTAGTTAAGTACCGTGGTGGTGGTGGGGAACGTCAGAAGGACCTCACAAGACTGAGGGGGCTAAAATGTGAGCTGAAAGGTATACGGAAGGTAGTACATCTCAGGAAGAGTAAATTAAGCCCTGTATGATGCTCTACTTGAAGCTGATAGTTGGAGTTTGGGGAAGACACCTTGGAGTCATAACTGACAGCTCTCTGGGGTCGTGGGTTCCATGTGCAGCGGCAGGCAAAGAAGCAACGAGGTGCTGGGTGTCAGCCAGAGGGACAATGAGAACATGGCAGGGCAGTCATGTTGTTGTTTGATACTCTTGGTGCATTGGCGTCTTGCGTGCCAGGTGCTGTTCTGGTCTCCATACCTCAGGATGTAGTTACAGGGGTATGGAGAACCGGGACTGGGAACGCTGCAGCTTCATGGTGGGTGAGCGGGCTGTGAAACTCTTCCACACCAAATCCCACAGTACAAGAAATAGGGTGCCCTCGTGACATCAGTAGGAGGTTAGTTTGAAACGAGTAAAAGACAATTTTTTCATTTCTGAAGCTTGCTGTCACGGGGGGCTATGGAGGCAGACAGCGTCACCAGGCCCAGACCACCTGGGTGGGTTTACAGACCACCAGTCCATAGATGTTCTGAAAGGGTGGGTGGAGAAGCAGCTCGAAAGGGTGCTGGGGGGGATGGACCACAGAAACTATAAATGGCATCTCCTGCAGCTGCTGTTGGAGACCGAGTGCTGGGCTACAAAAACCACGAGCGTGACACAGAGAGCGTTTCTTGTGCTGCTGGATGCTCTGTTGAAGTTTTTGTAGAAGACTAATGAAGATAAGCAGATAAGTTGTTCGGTCCCTGTGCTGCGCAGTTAAGATCAGCAGATGTAGCAGTTTCAGGCTTTTTTTTACTGTTTTTAATATATATTGAGGAAGATAAATAAGTGTATACAAAATAAGTCTGTCTGGTGAGATAAGAAGTTGAAAAGACCGACATAGAAAATTAAGGTGCTTCACATTAAAAGAGACAAATGCTTAATTCACATATTTGAATATTGCTATTTCTCATTGCAAAAATTTTAATCTGTCTTGGTAGTTTATCGACATGAAGCAGAACTGCCACTGTGCCACTGGAAAGTTTTCTCTGAAGCGTACACAACTTTTCTCTTTGGGTTGGTTATACTGATCCCCCCCCAGCCTATCTGTAGCCTTCAAGCTGACACTGTGCGGGGGAGAATGAGTGACTGCAGTCGTAGGTTCTTAGCAAGAATCGCTCTTTATCTATTCAAATATTTATGTCCTGGTGGAAGCTGATGAGGTGTTTCTGACTGTAGCTCAGGTCTTCAGTTACTTAATGTTTTGCATTTAAATTGCCCCTTTTTTAATTTACATTTTTCAGGGCTTTGGGTACATTTGGGGAAAAAAAAAAAAAATTTCCTCAAAAGGAAACTGTATGAATTATACAAGGATTCAAGGCTGTAGAGCACGAAAGGAGACTTTGAATTTGTGACTCTCTTAGGATTACGGCTGTTTAGATTTTCTTAGGGTAGGGAGAATTTGTTTATGTGGCTGCTGTGCAAACCTGACTTCAGGTTCAGTCTTTAGGGGAACAAAACTGAGAGTATTTTCTGTGGAGGGCAAGTTAAAAGTGACATTTAGCAATTTTGTGGACTGCAAGTAGGGATCACTGTACATTGATTAAATTTTTCTCAAGACTTAAAAGGAAAAAGAAAAGCAAAACAACAAACAAAATAGCAATGATGCTATTGAAAATGCTCTGTCTGCAAAATCCTCCACTGCGCCAAAATGATGCTTCGCGTGACTCGGGGGGCTTGGACTCCCAGTCTTGGGGCTGGGAAGGGCAATGGCCTGATCTTCTGCACGGGGTCCTCCAAGAAGCCTGGAGTTGGCCTGGAATTGGCCTGGAATTAGGGAGAGGCCCGGCCGCGCCAGCTGGCCACTGCCACCGCTCCCCGTGCGGGGCTGCTCAGAGGAGA
>KL278116.1:2346-39998 GCA_000699545.1 Podiceps cristatus | reverse complement strand
TTTCCCCTCCTTCTCTCCTTTTGGCCCGATTGAAGATATTAATAGTTCCAGGCTGCATGCTGTCAGCTCCAAATCACCCTGGCAGTTAAAGCCCAAAATAACTGTGCCTTTGATGTCAATTTACTTTTATTTCTAAATAAACAACAGGGATGGTTAAGATCTTCCAAATATGAAGCTATAGGCTTACTCTAGAAATAACAACAATGGAAAGCCACCCAGTTCATTGTATCTTGGGCAGACCGGGTGACCTTTTAGAGGTTTTCATTTTAATTAGAAGAACAGACAAGGCTCCTTTCGACATCCCACTGAGATGCCTGGAGCTGGTAACTTGGAGCCCAACTAAGGAAAGTGATTTTTTTATAGTCATTTCTCTTGCACATCATTCCTGAACCTCTTGGCTGGGTGATTTTGCTTCCAAAAGCCCTTGATAATGGGCAAAAGTCTCTTCCATATGCCATGTTTATTATTTCTTTTTTTTTATTATGAGTCTTCCCTGTTGTTTTGACATAGCCATGGCCACGGTGCATTGGCATCCTTCCACCAGGTAATGCTGGCATTGGATCTGCTTTCCCAGGTGTGCCAATAAGGGCAGCACCCCATAGCTGGGAGACCCTATACGTAGCGTACAAAGCCTTGGGGCAGACTCCAGAGCTGGGGCAGCTGAGACCCCAGCAGTGCCAGATCTATCTCCCTTGGGCCAAGAGGCTCCCTGGCCAGCCCCACGGCTACCCCAGCCCATGGGCCACAGCAGTGCAGTGGGGATAGTGTCACCTGGTGGCAAGTTTGGCTTTTTGCAGCTTTCCCCGCTTCATCCCGAAGCTGGAAGCAGAGGGGAAATGTCAGAGCGTGGAGCTGGGACCAGCAATGCATTGCCCAAGCAGCTCAGATGAGGCAGGGAGAGAAAGGGGACACTTGGAGGTGTTTTCTATGGCACATCCATTTTCTATACCAACCCAGCCCCTGGAAAGGATTTGTAAATGATGTACAGTTCACTGACATGCTCAGTGGAGGAAAGTCTGTTGCCAGTTGAAGTCAAAATGAAAATCCTCCCTGACCCACTGAGGCCAGACTCCTTCCCATCTGCCTTGCCCCTATGCTGGGAAAAAGTCTCCAGAGACCCACCACGGGCCAAATTCATCACAGGAAAGCAGGCGAAGAGGAGCGATGTCTGGGATGGATGTAGCCCTGCTGATATCAGACATCCATGGAAAGACCTGAGGACTGAATTTCACTAAATGAGCAGAAACTTCCCCACTGCCACGAACATCCACAGCCTCCCCTGCGGTGAAGGTCAGATGCTTGAACCAGAGCCAAACTCAAGTCCTGGGAAGGAAGAAGAAGGGAGAGGGAAGCCACCCTTGTGTCCTGGTTTAGGTCTGGGCTTTGGGGAGAGCTGCCCCACTGCAGGGAGGAGATGACATCTGGGTACCAGCTTCTTCCAGCCTCCTCCAACCAGATGAAACCCCTGAAATCGGCAGGGCTTGGCACAGAGCAGAGCTGGAGGCAAGTCAGAGCAGTGTGAGCGGCACATGGATCAACAGCAGTCGGCTGCAAGCATCTCTCAGGGGAGCCGTTAACGGGCACAATTGGGTTTGTTTTCCAGGAGGGAGGCTCACCTCGCCGAAAACCATGAAGCACCGACAGATCGAGCACGGGCACATTGTCTCTCCTGAGCAGACTGGGGTTGCTGGCAGCCAGGCTGGAGCAGCATGACTATACCTGGTCACATTTCCACTTTCCAACAAGTTCAGTATATGCCAGCATTCAGATACGGCTTTTTCACCCAGAGGGAGCTGCTGAACACAATGCTCTTTGTATCTGTCAAGTGCAGGGGGAAGGGAGGCACCAAGATGCTGCCAGGGCTGGAAAAGGTGTGTGTTCACTCAGGAAGAACTGGTCCTGTACATACTTGCACACACACGGAGATACAAACAAAATGTTCATCTGCTGATGAAAGACCAGCCTGCCTGGAAGAGACACAGGCTGGAAAGGAAATGCATTTTTAGAGAAAGACAAGAGCAAATATTACAGCATGCTGGATTATTCCTTGTAAATAATATTGGTTACAGACCAAGCTCCCTTTTTCTGTCAGTGAATCACAGGTGAGCAAAGCCTCCTCTCTGTTGGGCAATATTTTCCATCTGTCGGCTGCTCGCAGACACCTCAGGTATCGCTGGGGAGAAAATCAACCCCGCGGCATCACACAGAGCTTCCCCCAGCATCGATGATGTAGTGGCAGTGGGCTGAGTGTCACCTGGGGAGGGGGCTCACAGGGCCTCTCCTCCAGGGCTGGTCCCTTTGCCCCTCAGTTTGTGGTACGAGGAGGGAAGTAGCACAGGCAGACACCCAGCCTTGAGTGACCTCTGCAGCTTCCTGCGCTGCTGTGAAACCTCGCTGTAACCTTGGAAAGTCACTGCAGGGTGAGACTTTCAAAGGTATTAAGTGCCTTATGCAGAGATTTGGGACTGTCAGTCAAATTCGGCTGCTATTGCCCTCTGATTTCATTCAGTGCAGTGATCTGAAGGATAATGGCATTTGACTGATGCTTTCAAAATGCCCAGCAGTGTCCTGTCTGCACTTCTAATCACTCGTTCTCTTTGGAAATCCACTCCTGTGCCTCCCTGAGCTTTGGTGAAGGGTTGTGCATTGTAAAAGTCCTGCCCAGTCTTCCCCCGCGTAACGGAGCCTGTACGATGTGAGGCACTCAGCCGTGACAGGGATGGACGTCTGACAGGTACCATCGAGAGAAACTGGCTAAGAGCATCCAAGCAGCTGATAATGAGCTACATGCACCTTGCAAAGAGTCAGCAGTCATGTGTTGGGCTATTTATTCTTACGGATCATTTTGGGCTCATGCAGAGAGCATCCAGATGAGAACTGAGTGTGTCAAAGCAAGTTCTTTAGAAGCCACAGAGCTCATGTATCTAATAGATGTGAGCTGGCATGAGGAGGGGATGCATTGCTCCTCTTTCACTCCTGGGTCCTGGGTACACACACAGCAGCTTTGTATGTGCTAGGACTCTGCCACTGCATTGCCAGTTGGACATGGCAGAGCTCATGGTCTTGTCACCAGCCTTGGGCTCCTCTCCCGCTAATCACCAAGTATTGAACGATGTGAACACCTTCCAGACCCTTGCACTTGAAGTATAGGTCCTACAGGAGCAGGATTCATTTGCTTAAATCCATACACGTAGTGCAGGCAGACAGACTCCCTCTGTAAGCAGAGGAAAGAAAATAGCCCTTGGTGTGGGGAGACAAACCCTGCCACAGCATGACCTGCCGCACGCCCTGAGCTGCAAAGGGAATCCAGCAACAAGGTCTGAATACGGAGCTTTTCAGGGCTACACAAGATAAAACCCACCCAGACCAAACTCATGGCCTAGGGAATTACAAGATAGAGGACAAAACCAGAAGAAAGATATGGAGTAAGTCATATAAGCGTGGAGTCCTGGAAGGCACAAGGGAAGACAAATTTGGAGAGACCCTCTGGGGTGATTTATGGTGTAAATACCTAGAGGGCAAAGCCGAGACAGTGCTGTAGAGTAACTCCCAAGCTGGGACACTGGTAAAGAGGAAGACTGGGGGGGGCGGCAAGAGAGATCGTAAGGTAATTACCATGCCTGGGCCCACAGGATGAGAATTACAAGGTAATTGGGCAGCAACTCATTGCTGTGTAAATGCACAGTTATTTCTGTTCTGTAAACCACAATCCAGGTTACATGGTAATTACTTTGTGGTCCATTAAGTGTAATTATACAGTAATCTCCAGGAGCCAGTAATTACCCTCATGTTCCAAAGTATCTACCACTTAAAACTCGGTGAGTTTCATACAGGTAGGAAGCAATCGCATGATTTTCAGACTTCAGTGACTTGGTCTGTGGGATGGCTGGGATGGGGTCAAATGGTACCATTTCAGCTGGAACTGCCTTTCCAAGGAGAGCATTGGGCATGCTAGAGTAGAAGTGCTACACATCTAAAGCCCAGCCAGTCTCCATGAGCCTCCTCCAATCAACAGCAGGATCAGTACCTTTGGAGGGCTTTAGGGCTGCCAGCAGTGCCCCGTAGCTCAAATAAATCCTTTTCTGGAGGTGCCAGCCCATCCTTCAAGAACAAACACAGCCCACGAGGTTTTATTTAGGCTCAGATGTCTCTTCTGGCTGCCAGGTCAGGGCGGATAAACTGTGCACTTGTCATTATAACCAGCATATTATATTTTACCTAATTTATTAGACTGTAAATGAAATTTAACACTCAACAGTGTCCATGCATCTTGCATATCACTTCCACCTTTGGCTCATAGTTTCCAATGTGGGGTTCAACCCAACCATTGGAAGAAGACCTAGGTCTTCTCATGGCCCACTCTTCCCACTGGTCCCAGTCATAGCACATCCCAGTGACAGGGAGCTCTGGCATCCCCAGGACAAGCACCAAGGGAACAGACCCCTGATGCCCTCTGCACCGCAGGGCAAGGGGACCCAGAGAAAGCCCTTTCATGAGGCACAACAGAAGCTGCTCTTGTGTTTCTCAACCTTCATAACATCCCATTTTGACCTGAAAATGCAGGAAAAATTACTCACAGCCAGAGCACTTGGGGGTAAGTCCCTGGGAGAGGGGGGACGGGGCGCTCTGGAGATGCAAAGCAGCAGCATGGTCCAGTGCCAAGAACGGAGGGACTTGAGAGGAAGGAGTCCAGATGGCAGCAGCCATGGCTTGGACTGGCTCAGCCTGACAGTGCTCCTAGCAGGGAATAATTCTGCTGCAGGAATGTGTGATATTTTGTTTCCAGGCCGTGGCTGGATCAGCACAGTAGGAAAAACCTGCCTCCCATGCTTAACAAACAAGTTTCCATGCCTTCAAAGCACAGATACACTCAGCTGAGTTCCTACAGCCATGTTAATGAATGTTTTTCCCTTGTCTGTTTTTCAGGGATCTAAACTACAATGAGCTGCTGGAATTTCCTGGGGCTATCAGGACGCTGGGCCGACTGCTGGAGCTGTGAGATTTTCTATTTATTCTTTTTCACAAGCATTCCCCAATGGAGAATGACCAATAAAGTGTCGTGTGTGCTCTAACTTGGGGAGACCACTCAGTCCAAACCTTTCTTTTATCTTTCCCATCCCTCTCTGCCATGCACATAAAAGCAGTTTACCCCCTTGATTTCCATCAGCTCTAATCACCTCACCATCAACCTCTGCACCATGGCTGGTGGAGGGGAGTGGGAGAACCCCCATCAGGCTTGGAGCAGGTTCTTCCTGCAGCTCTTCATTCTCCTGTGGTATCTGATGAACTCAAAGTCCATCTGATCTCCAGCTACTTCTAATGTCCCTTCCCCAGCTTGGCACCACAGCCATCGAGTTATCTGTGTTATTGTGAGGCCATGGCTTCTGCCGGCCCTGTGCCACCTCCTCTGACATGCAGAAACTATTTGATCTCCCTTATGACAAATTTATAATAGGGAATTACAAAGGTTTATGACCATTTTAGTGGCTAGCTCTCTCTCCTCTAATCGGTCAGCCTGGGAGACACTAAAAATGGGAAACCATCCCACTTAACACCCATGGATGTAGAAGCCCCAAGATGGGGTCGAGTTGATGTGGATCCACAGTTCCTGTGGACCCAAAGACTGTGTCACACTGGTAACAGGCTGGGGTGGGACAAAAGCAGCTGCTTTGGTGCTTCTGGGAGGCTTGGAGTAAAAATCTGACAGTACTTTTTTCTTTTACTGGAAGAATTTCTTGTCAAGGAAGTTTCTCAGATCAGACCAGGTATCATCATTATTCTGACATTCAAAATGAGAATAGAATATTTAATCCACTTTGAGATGGGTTTTGAAATGCCCATCACTAAATAAGAGGCAAATTCTGAACAGCCATCCAACTAATCACTCACCCAGACTCCTCTGGGATTAAACAACCTAGGCATCACCCAGAGTATGGTCTTGGTCCTTGACACAGGATCTCCTGGCTGTCTTTGACGTATAGGAGATCAGACTGTAGCCACAGAACTCTTCTGCTGCAAAAGCTTGCTGGTAGCAATTTTGTCAAGTTTAACCAAAAATATCACAGCTAGATCTCCAAATACTTTATAGTCACATGGGCCAATAATTCATGATAGGCTGCACTCTGGTTAACAGCTGTGGAGCTGTAACAAAGAGACCATCCACAAGAATTGTAATTCCTGGAAGGTATAAAATAACTGTGTTTTGTTCACTCCTGTTCCCTCACCTGTAAAGTGTTAGATCTTAAGTCCTTGTATCCATGGTGGGTTCAGTGGAGTGATGTACAGAGCACCAAGCTATACACAGAGTAGATACACAGAACGAGGTCTTTATCCTGCCAAAAGACCAATGTTGTTCACTTTCTAGGATGATTCTACAGCTGGAACAGAGCCTACACCTCCTATTTTATGTGTGTTTTGAGGACTCACTGCCTTTAAAAGTGTCGAGAAATGAAGGTGTCTCCAAGCCTTTCTCATCCATTAATATCGAGATATTTGTTTCTCCCAACAGTGGTTTTCATAACAACAACATCAAAGCTATTCCAGAGAATGCATTTGTTGGGAATCCCCTCCTCCAAACAATGTAAGAAAAATAAACATTTTCTAAATCCTTATTTCTCCAGGAAAGGGGCATTTCCTGATGTCTTTGGTTGGGATTTCTGACAGTTGTCAACATGACCACAATTTGACATTTGTTGTATGTGGGCCAACGCAAGCTGAAATTAGCTCTTTCTCAGCTATGCCTTGGGGTTTTTGTCATGGATTCTCCTTTCCCCACAGCTGAACTTTGCTGCAGTACAGGCTGATAACAATGAAGGAACAATATATGGGTGGTCTGCATGGAAATCTTGCCATGCATAACAGGATTTCCTAAGCCCTTGTAGACATCTGCCTGTGTTTATTCCTTGTGTTTAGAAAAGCTGCTAGCCAGCTACAGCAGCACCTATATGTGTCAGGGAGGTGGGACAGCATATCGCACCATATTGTTGTGTGTCTACCCCAGATCCATGGGCACAAAGTTCTGCAGATAAACACACCCAGTTGCCACTGCATCGCCCTCTCACCCAGTCACAGGCAGGGATTTTGGACAGTTCTTCCTTGAATCACACTGCTATTGGAAATCATAGCAAGTGACAAAAGCTCTACTTGGCCAGTCTGGGACTTAAGTTATAGAAATACCAACATCTGGAAAGCTGTGGTGACACTGGGTGAAAACAGTCAAAACAAACCAGACTCATCCCCATCTTCCTTGGGCACCACCCTTGAAGTGTCGTGGGGGTGGGACACATCCAGAATACTCATGTCTCTGTTGGATCTGCCCATCTTTCACAGTTGGTGGGAGAAAGTGCTTCTTGTAGGAGGTGATTCAACTCCTTCTAAAGCTAATTGGATCCCAGAAGAGTTCACTTCTTACACTGACTGTGGAAAGTAGGAAAGATGCTGGTGCTGTGGCTATGTAAGATCAGAGGAGGTGTCAAGTGCAAGGTGTTTCCCAGAGGGTTACAGCATTTGTTGTTGTAAAATATATATAGCGGGGTTGAAGGAGGGCTTTGCATTTTTCTAGCCTGCCTGGTTCACAGGACCCTAAAGAGCCCTTCCAGAGCAGCAGGAGACCTTGGTTGTACCAATGTTCAGCCAAAACAGACCAGTGGGTGAGCCTGGGGTTAGCTGAAAAACAAACTAGTTGCTCCAAGGCTCTTCACCTGTAATAGCATCTTCTCTTCACGTGCAGCAGAATCTGATCAGTTACTTATTTCCTTTGCAGCCATTTTTATGACAATCCCATCCAGTTTGTTGGACAGTCTGCTTTCCAGTACTTGCCAAAGCTCCACACTCTGTAAGTTCACCAAGCACATCCTCCAAAAGGTAACACACCCAAGCTCCAAGTCCTGGGTTGTGGACACCTTAGTGGCCTTCTCCCTTCCTCTTTTCTAGACCCCTAATGCCAATAGAAGACCATGATGCCACTCTTCTGTCCAGCCTCAAAGGCAATGGGCCAAGGGGTAGACACTGCAGATGTTGTCTGCTGAGGAAGAATAATTTTGAGAAGAGCATTTTGGAGGGAGCAATTCATTCCTCCTGTCCACCCAGCTGACAGGCACTGAAGTCTAGGGTTTCCACAGCCGCATCAGCACCAGCAAAGACCACACTAAAAAGTGCCACAACTTTTGCTGCTTGCTGCTCAAGCAAGTCTTGCACTGTGGTGTAGTTGCCCAAATACAAGGCCCAAATACAAGGCATCGGCTTTCCTCCACAAGATGGGGAAATGGAGAGATATGCATCCCATAGCACCGACACCATGGCACAAATAATCTTACTGGGCAGCCAGCAGTGACAGTGGTTCCTTCGGATCTATGGCCCTCAGCCTGCTCTAGGGCCACCACCATGTGTTAGGCACCATCTGGACCAGAACAGCTGCTCCACATTGGCTGGCCTGGACTGGCTGGCTCTTCATCTAACCCTTTGTGGCACAGTACTAAATACCGAGGCAGAGGTAACCTCAAAATCTCTATTTATAAGCCTCACCCAGCCTCTCACTGCAGGAACACGTGCTCAGGCAAATAAAATAAATCCTTCAAATATCCATGCATTCTTTAGTTCCAAATGCATAGACTCTGGGAGGCTTGGGTGGGATGCCATGCTTACATTCCCCACAGTAATTGTTTGGGGTTTTTTTATTTAATTTGGGTAGAGATCATGCCAAGAATGTCAGTGGTTGGGCAAGGGTCTAAGCTTGCCAAGCCTCCTTGCATAGAAATGCCCAACTCTGGCTCAATGCATCTGCACTGCGTGAGACATCTGCCCAGCTGGCAGTGGCACACTGATGAGAGAGGCACCTTTGGATCTGGGCCTCTGATCACCATATTTGAGTGGCCCCGTGTCTGATGGGTCTGGGACCTTGGGCATCTGCACTTGCTTCCGGGTCCTCTGTCCACCTCACTTCACCCTTATTTCTCTGCAGGTCGCTCAATGGTGCAACAGACATCAGAGAATTCCCAGACCTTAAAGGCACCACCAGCCTAGAAGTTTTGTGAGTGGCAACTCTCTCCCTTTTACCCTGCTATTTGTGCTCTTCCTCCTTCAAGGCGGTTCAGGCTGTTTCAGCGAGGACAACTTTCGCAGTGCTGTGCAGTTGGTTGTCTTCAGCTCTGCCTCTCCCTGGTCACTCACCTCTCTGCTTCGTTTCACCCCTGTGGCTCCTGAAAGCAGCTTTCCTCTCTGTGAGTTGCTCTCTCAGTACTGTTGAGTGTGCTCCAATCTTCTTTTTAGTTTGGTTTGGGTTTGGTTTTTTTTTTTTCTTCCTTCCCTCTGCATCTGTAAAGGAATGCGACTTTGGATGCAGTGCTCCAGCATAGCCTGCTGGGACCCAGTGTCTCTGCCCACCCCGGGACCAGTGCCGGCAGTGCAGTGCAGTGCAGGAAACATCTGCTGTGTTTGCCACACATCTGCTGGGGGCTCCTGCAACTGGTCCCATCCTCCCTCCACCAGACCCAGGAGAGCAGTAGCCTGGAGGACGTGCTGTCTCTGGCCACCCACAGAGACCACACGCTGTGCCCAAACTGGGAGCGGGGCTGAGCACCCCGGCCCGGGAGTGTAACCTGTCTGTGCCTTGCCTCGGGGACCCAGGGACACACCATCCACCCCCCACACATGCATCTCTGAGGCAGTCAGGGCTCCAGGTGGATCACCAGTCTGGACAATGGGGAACTGGGGTGGCAGAGCATGTCAGAGAGGGCACTGTCACCTGCCCGCGACATGACCAAGGAGAACAGTCAGTTCCGTACTCAGCAATGTCCCAGAATTTCTTACAGGCCATATTCACCTTTACCAGGTCCAGCAGCAGTGCCGATTTCCAAGCCAGTTTTTGTTTCTCTCCAGGTATTTCGTTATCCCATTGATACTGTCTCTCCTGCCATCATCTGGGACTGTCAGCTGGGCTTGCAGGTTGCAGAGTCTGGTTTTCAGTAACACTATTTCTTCTCTCTCTTCCTCTTCTCTAGGACCTTGACCCGGGCAGGCATTCATTTACTCCCTAGAGGGATGTGCCAGCAGCTGCCCAGCCTCCGAGTTCTGTGAGTAACACATTTCTCTGTCCTACCAGGTGTTTAGAAAGTGCCATCAGAAACCTGGCTTTCTTTTGTCTAGCTCAGGAAGGGGACTAGCTATGAAAGACCATCCTGTGGTTCTTGTTCCTGTTATCTTTTCCATGGATAAAACACCACCTTCTTAGGCACTACCTTGACCTCTGCATGTTTTTGAACTTTCTTGCTTCACCCTGGTGTGATGCTCTGGACACAAGGCTGTAAGCAATAAGGCACATCCACATTTGCCTCCTCCTTTCTCTGCACCAGACAGTGGGAACTGTCTGCCCCGTGCAAGGAGGGTAAAGAGCATGGAAAGGGTGGTGGGTAAGAATGGCAGCAGCATTTCAGACCCGTAGCTATACACAGCACAAAAGCCAAGGGTAAATCACATTTCATGCAACGCTCTGCCCCAGCTTTGGCTTACTGCAGTTGGAGCTCCAGCAAGTGCCATCAACTGGGGGAAGGATCCTGTTCACACCTTGGGAGGAGACAGGCCTGACCTGATGGGGACAAGCAAGACCACATGACCGTGGCCCCTCATGTGGTGCAGCAGGGGCAGGTCAGGGTTTTGCTCAGAGTCTCTAAGTTGCTTTGGCTCTACCTGCTTGGCAAGGCACTGAATAATGCTGAGTGGGGGGATGTGCTTTTTTCTTTAACTTGGTACATGATGAAATCAGCATCTCAGAAAGACTCCTGCCTCTTCTCAGGAATCATATCCCTCATTCCTGAGATCCCCAACCTTGTCTGCAGTCGAAGACATCCTCAGGAAATGAGTCATGAGCCAGATTTATACAAGTTTGCAGCCTTAGGGCAAGCAGGAGGCTTGCCTCTCATCAGTCAAGCTGAAAATGAAAACAAGTTTGTTCCAGGAATGCAACAGGAGTGAATTCTTGATCACAGAAATTGGAAATGAGAAAAACATAAAAACAAAAGAACACAATTTGTAACTTAGCAGATCGCAGCATTTTGGCTCCAGCTGTCCCTGTAGGGAATATCTCTCATCTTTAGACATCTGGACCAATTCAATGGACATCTTGCCACCAAAGTGTAGCCTTTGGAATGGCCCAGGCTATAGGGTCCCAAGCCCTCTGTTTATGCTTGCAAGTTATCAGACTATAAATCTTCACAGCAGAGCCTGCTCTTCGTGGCTGCCCCCTCCTGTGGGAGAGTTTTATTGGGACAATCCACCTTGTTCCTTGTTCCTCTTTCCCAGTTAATTTTTCTGACATTAGCTGTCAGAATTTGGAGAGAGGGTAAGTGGGCCAATGTTTGTTCATGTTTACATCTCTCTTGCCTTTGAAATGTGTTGGCCTTCTGACCCTGCAGAGCTGGTGGCTGTTCTCGCTGCTTTTACCCACTTTGCCAGCCCCTTGGCAGTTTGTCAGGTTGATGTTACAACTGTGACACGTCTGAACACAGATGATACAGTTAATGCCACTTTTCTGGCCTCCTACTGCTCATATCACACTGCGGATTTTCTGCAGAGATCTTGCACGGGGGCTGTAAGAGCCACCACGGGAGCGTGAGGCTCACAGCCGTGCCATGATGCTGGTCTGTGCATGGGCACTGAGCAGGGCAGCCTGGCATCGTCCTGCTGCTTTTGTCCAGAGCTTCTGTGGCTCAGGGCACAGGTTTGTCTTTCAAGCAGAAATAGCTGAAGTTTCCCTGAGCAGAGCAAAGTCCCTCAATGCCACCAGTGCCTTCATCCTGATGTGTCCACAACACAGCTTCAGTGGCTGAGGCTGCTCTGATGGTACATACTTGGCTGGATCTGGTTACCCGCACTCTGGAGGAACCAGAAATAACTCCTTGGGTTGTGTTCTGCCTCCATCACTGTCTGGCTAAGTCACCGCCCTGTCAAGCCCAGTGGATTGACACAGAGACCAGAGGGAAGCGATTGATTCTATAGCTCTTTCTCCATACCAGGTGGTAGTCTCCAGAGCCAAGCACAAAACCTTCACTTGCTTTTTCCTACCTCCTCCTCTCCACTGTAGAAAACTGGTGGAGAGGGGGTTGGCAAAAAAGTAAATAATTGAAATGTTTTAACAGCAGCTTATTGGCAGAAAGATGGAGACAGAGTTTGGAAAGTCAGTGGAGAGGCCACATACAAAACTTTACCCTGGGGCTAATTTCCCTTGAATAGCCACAAATCCAGCCTCTGCTGGTGGGGGAAAAAGCTGATTTTAAGCTTTACTCCTTACCCTGAATGTTTCAGTTTTAATAAATTCACATCAGGCTGTGCCAGGATAGGTTTTCCTCTGACTACAAAGTCACTCTTCCCTGGACACTGACATGCCACAGAGGTATGAAGCAGTGGGAACAGGAGTTTGCTGGGAATTGCTTCCAAGTGGCAACACTTGAAAGAATAAGGCCAGGGATTTTCGGCCTATAACGTCCTGTACCAAATCCCTGACTGTGCCAAAACCCCTTCCCTAACCCTGGGGAGAAGCCAGGAAAGGATGAAGGGAGAGCAGGCGAGGGGCAGGTGGGTTTGCTCTGCCAGGAAGGAGGCGAGGCAGCTGGCTGGCTGCTCTGCTGGCCAAAACCTCCCCAGGCTCTGCAGGCACATCTGCAGCTTTTATGAGCTCCCCCATCCACAACAGCAGGATGGGAGCTCTGGCACAAACACCTCCCCACTTTGCCCACAGAAAAGCAAGGCTGTGCACGGTAGAAGGTGGCACGGATGCATTTCACAGCTGACTTGGGGCTGGGGAGGAAAAGCCCGCCCCAGCTGTAGAAGCAGCTGTGCTAGAGGGAGCTGGGCTGGGTGAGTGGGTAAACCACTAAGCAATCCTTGCCTTGCGCAAAGACGCTCAGAGCAAGCATCAGGTGTGTGCAGAGCGGAGATCCCCCTCACCTGGGGTTACTGCTTTCTGCAGCTGTGCAAAATGGAAGTCAGGTCATAACCCTCTCCAGCAATATCGGCTTTCCAAGGGAGGACTCAGGGGCACTCACTTTTGATCTAACATTTCTGTGCTGGTTCTTCCTCTGCAGAGAACTCTCACACAACCAAATTGAAGATCTGCCCAGTTTCCACCGGTGTCAGCGGCTAGAGGAGCTGTGAGTAAAGAGATGCCCTTGCTTGCACCATGCTCTGGGGGAAAGGGGCCAATCTGGGGAGAGAGGCAGCTCCCAAACACAAAACTCAACCTTCACCAACGACTGGGAAAGCTGAGCACTGTAACTCAGTATTCAGACTTCAAATGGACTGCAGCTCCATACTTTGCTCCTGTGCAAATACAGAATAAAAATACATCCTCTGTGCATAGGAACTTCATTCACTCAGGTCTCTTCAGAGGTCCCAGCCCCAGCAAACAAAAGTAGGATGTGACAGCACTGAATTTTACTTAACTAACTCAAGTCCCGGTATGTGCTAATGAAGAATGGGGTTTATCTATACCATAAATATCTTCTGCTTCAAGGAGTGAGCCCATGCCATGGGCACAAAGCATCTCTTATCCACACTGCCTAGGGCGAGCCCCTCCGTAGAGATGATTGATGCTTTCATCATGTGTAGAATTTGAATTGGGTCTCCTCTGGGCCCTGGGAGGCACCTCTGTTACTCTGAGACAGTTATTAACATTCAATTCAAAGTGTCTGGAAATCTGGCCCCATACTTCAAATCTAACAGTTCTTGGCCTTTTTGAGAAAAATAAAAATAATAGGCTCCATGATTTTTTATAGAATTCTGCAACCTGGAAGAATACATGTATGGGAGCAGCATCTCCACAAAAATACACTGGAGAGGTTGTCCCTGCTCTCTGCAGCACCCCAGCCTGGATGGCCAGACCAGTTCATCCAGCCTTAGCAAAAACAGCATTAGGACACTGTGAAATCATGTGAAAACGAGAGTTACATAGCCCTTGCTGCCTCTTTGGGAGCTCTGAGAACAGAGTTTGAGCTGGGCCTATTTTTATCTAAAGTGCCCCCAGGAAAATGTTTGAAAAACTAGAAAAGACATTTTAAAAAAGACAAACTTTCAGAATTCCAAACCTGTCATTTCACATATTGTGCCTAAATTTCTTCTTACAACATTTTATAATATGCCAAAATCAGATTTATCATTAATATTAAAGCACAGTAAATCCCTCTTTCAGACTATTTAAGTCAGACTGAGTGCGTCTTAAATTAACACTTCTTACAAAATGAGTATGTGATCCCTTAAGCCCAAAGTTATCGTCCTGCAAGCCCCATCCCCACCAGTCCTGCTGGGAAATACGTTGGGAACAAGTCTGGTGGTGCATGGTGGTACAGCCTGGCATGCAAACAATTTACATGTGCCAGTTGCTCCGCTGTAACTGCCAATATGCAGATTTTTACCTGCAATACACAGGTGGTCCACCACAGCTAAACATCCCTGAATTATTTTTCACTAGCTTGCTCCAGTGCCCCTTCTTCCCAAGCTCCATCTCTCCCAGTTATTGAGACCCCCAAATTTGTGCACAGAGCTTCCCATGGCCCTTACCTGAAATCTTGTCTAGAAGTAGGAGCAACGCCTTCTTGGCTACACGGGGCATTGAGAAACCAGCGGGACAGCAGATAGGAGAACCTCGATGCCCTGTCTCTGAAATGTGAACGTGTGGCCAAATACCAGCTGGGGCATTACAGCCACCCCATGCAGGTCTTTGGATGAGATGAGTTGAGAACATTTCTGAGTCTGAAAGCAGGTTATCTACCCAACAAACGCCCTGGGGAGTTGTTGTGTGTGGAGCATTAGGCGGTGGCTGTCTCCCTTTGCAGAAGGTCACACATGGGGAGACCACTTCTGCAGGTCTGGGAATTCATGATGAGCATTTTGCAGGAATTTTTAAAAATAATCACCATTGTTCCATGCTAGGGAAAAGAAAACTGAAAAATTGTGAATGTTGCCCACGAAGTCAATGGTTGGATCAGTTCTGGGTGTCTCTCAAGGAGCGTGGAGAGTGTTTAGGTCAGTCAGCAAACACCCTGGCAGCTGTTCCCCTGCTCCCTACCCCAGGGCGTGCAGGAGGCTGCTGGAAGGGAGGTGTGCAGGGGCTGAGGCACTTTATGAAAATACACACGCAGAATGTGGATGGTGGGTTCTGCGAGACCTCAGGATTGCCCTCCCTGAAAAACTGAGTTGCCTTCAGCCCTCAACCCTGCTTCACCATCACCAAGGCAAAGAGCAGCACCATGTAGGCCTTCCTGAAGTGTGACACAGAGCTGTGTTTGCTGTCTCACTGGCTCCAAGCTCCTTTCTTTTGCTCTGGACAAAGGGTCTGCAGGCTTAGGGTGGAGCAGATTTGGAAATCAGCTCGGCTTTGGAGATATGGGGCACCTTTACCCATCGCACATCAATGACACTTTACGGTGTCAGGAGAGGCTGTCTGAGCCCTGGAGCTGCCCATAGCAGAGAATGGCTTTGACCTGTTTGGTTGCTCATCCTGTTTACCCCTTGAAATAGGAGTAGATCTCCTAAGTTCAAATAACAACTTCCACTGTGGCAGTTGGTGTCTGCTGCTATGGAACAAAGATCTCTACAAGGTCTGAAGGCTGCCTTCAGCTATTTTCTCAAAACAGTTTCTGTTTTTTCAGTGGCCTCCAGCACAACAGGATCCACGAAATCAGAGCAGACACTTTTGTGCAGCTGGCGGCCCTGCGCTCCATGTAAGTATTGTCTGGCAGGGGGAGTGACCAGGGCACAAACCTTCTCCCTGGCTTCCCTTCTCCATGCAGGCACATCCTGTAAATAAACTCACTACCTGTCAGGTGTGTAGGCACTCCACACCACATGCTATAACCATACGCTGCAACTCATATGTTGCACAGCACATGTTATGGACACCTGCCTCCCAAATGCTCATGCAGACATGGACTCATGGCAAGGATTTACCATGGTGTGCATGAGGTCTAGCACCCCTTTCCTTACACATGCCTCAGGCCATGCACTCCTGGAAAATACATGCAGAACATCCCATTTGATTTGAGACTATCTCCTCACAACTCAAAAGCATATGTTAGATTTATTAAGTGCACACAAGCATGCACATACCATACACACATAGTGACCTTGCAGACACAAGTGCTCAGTATCTTTGAGAATCTAGTAAGGCTCCACAGGACATGATTCTCCCTGTGACGTGTGGGAAGAGGCCTCCAAGTGCTGATGGTCTGTATTTACTGTTCTGTTAGGAAGTGAACTGAATCGCACAAAAGCTTTTTCCCATGGTGCAGTAATTTGAGTGTCATTTAATAGGCCAGCATTCCTAGAGATCCCATGAGTGTCATGTACAACATGTTTATAACTGCATAGGAACAGTCACGTATTACTCACGACATGACAGACAAGCATGCAAATACGAGCATGCTGCTGCCACAGTATTGTCACACAAACGTACAGCTGAGCCTGTAAGCTCAAGCGTTTGCCTTTGGGTATGTTCTGGGTCCCTGTGGGAAAGATTCAACTGACCCAACTTCTGCAGTGAGACACACACATCTGGGCAGGCACCCTTGGCTCCCTTCAGAGATGGAGAAGTGTAGAAATATGTAGGAGATTGCTCGTGTAGTCAGCCTTAGAAGAAGAAATTCTTCTTGATACACAAGTTTCTCCATGCTGATGACAGAGAGAGATGAGCCCTCTAGCTCAGATATAGAAGCAAAGCTTATTGAGGAGCCTCAGGGAATCCTCCCCCAAACCAAGCCAACTATACAGGACAGGAGAGACTCTAAGATGACCTTGGTTCACCTTCCACACAGCTCCTGGCCCTATTTGCCCTTGTCTGGGCACCCAACAGTGTGACCACATGAAGGATGCTTTGGCATGAAGGCATAACCTATGTAATCCTCTGAGGTTTACTGTGTTAGCATTAAAGCTCCAAATCTATAAATATGAACCCAAAAAGGAACCTTTCCCATTGGTCTCAGTAGAGGAACTCCTGCGAGGCAAACTCTTGTGCCCTCTGTTAGAAACCACCCATACACAGACCCAAACTTATTGCTGCAATGAGGCAGAACTTGCTGCCAATCAAGGGGCGACTGATCCTACATTTGCTCACATCAAACCCCTTGACCAGGCCAGTGTCAGAAGCTTCACTGTCCTGCTCTGCACCCCTCTTACTGGCATGTCCTTGCCTTGCAGAGACCTAAGCTGGAATTACATCCAGTTTATTCACCCTGAAGCCTTTGTGACCCTGCACTCGCTCACCAAGCTGTAAGTTGCAATGATATTTCTTTCACAGTTGGCTGTGGACTGCAGGTATCGGAGGACCTCAGACTGACTCCCCAAGCTACCGGGAGACCTGGCATTTTGATATCAGAACACTGCAGTGCTGAGGTGCATGTCTCAGCACTGACGTGGGCAGACCAAATCCCAAGGTTTCCTGTCGATATTAGAGGGATGAAGAAAGTGCAGAAGAGGCCATCTTCAAGATGCTCTCACCCTGAACACTTACACCTCCACTTTCTGATGCTTTCATACCTGCCTTACATGCCTTTATGAAAGATCAGCATAAAGCAAGAGTCATTGCAGACCATCTTTGCTGGCTCTGGAGGGGTCCCCAGTCCTCAGCCCCCTAACTAAGTCTTGGGTGTTTTATGAGCTGGGACCTGTAGTCATACCTGATCTAATATGGGGAAAGTGGTTGGGGAAGAGATACGTGGGGCAGATATGTTCAGAGAGAAGTAGATACCACACAGAGCTTTCAGCATGGGCATTAACCACTGCCCTTCGTTTTCCCCAGTATCAATCTGTTTATCTCCAGAGGATCTGCTCCCCGTGCAGCACTCAGCCTCATTTCAGCATCACATTTGAGGGAGCAATCAAGGCAGGCAGCATGGCTCTCCAAGTCTTTGCTTGGCTGAGACAGCACTAGCAGGAAAACCCTGACTGCAATCTTCCTTTTCTTTCCCTTCGTCAGGGACTTGACTGATAACCAGCTGATCACGCTGCCTCTGGATGGTTTGGGTGGATTGACCCATCTGAAGCTCCAAGGCAACGCAGCTCTCTCTCAGCCCTTCGCCAAGGACAGCTTCCCCAAAATGAGGTACTGGAGGTGTTGTCTCACTTCTGGCTCTCAGCACAGCGTGTGTTTGCTTATAGCAATCATCCTCCTGCTTCCCTTGTTTATCTCATGCTTTCCTCCATTCTTTCAGGCCAATAGGTTGAGGAAGCTTCACAAAATCACAGAATAGTTTCGGTTGGAAGGGGCCTTTCAAGGCCATCGAGTCCAACTCTCCTGCCATGAGTAGGAACACCTTCACCTAGACCAGGTTGCTCAAAGCCACTTCCAACCTGACCTTGAATGTTTCCAGGGATGGGGCATCTACCACTGCTCTGGGCAACCTGTGCCAGCACTTCACCACCCTCACGTAAAACATTTCTTCCTTATATCTAGTCTATCCCCAAGCTGGCAGGCACGTGTGTGCTGGGATTAGCATTTTAAGAAATGAATATGACTTTGCTATAATTATAAAGTCAGAATCTAACTTGTAGGGCAGTGCACTGGACCGTCTCTTGCGCTGGTATCTCACCATTGTATCTTTTGAGCTGTTTCCTGTATCACTGGCTACTGGGATTTTTCTTTATAGGTAATGGGTTCAACCAGTCTTTACAAACAGGAATGCTGTGGTTGGGTTTGTTCATTTCCATATGAAAAATACAGACATTTCAGAGCTGAACCAAGAGTTTCTATCCCATCTCTATGCTGCTGTCCCTTTCATCTGCTGCTAACGCGTCTCATCGTTTAAAGTCTTCCACGGGAGAGCGGTGATGCGCTCCCAGGCCCACCACCCCCACCTCAAACAAACACACAAGTGGAAAGCATGGAGCAGGCCCAGCTCAGGGCTCCTCTCAGTGGAAAACATTCCCAGAAGCCAGTCCCAGCTAATGACATCCAGCTTTCCTTCAGTAAACTCTGTTTGTGTGGCCGTGTCTTGTCTGCTATGGATTAATGAGGAGCCTGAAGGGGTCAAACTGAGCAAGATGAGGCTGCAAAAGGCTGAGAACACAGTGCCACACTGCAGACTCTGGCTCTTCTGGCTCCCCCTTAGTGGTGTTTCTCCAGTGCCTGGTCACCTGCCCTGAGGGGCTCATGGTCCAGATGACTCAAATCCCCCTGAGGTGAAGCCATCTTTTGCTTGGGTTCCCTTGGAGCCAAGGATGCATGAGCTGATGCTCCCACTCATCAGTACAGGTTCTCAAGGCTGGAGCTTCTCAAATTTAGGCACCCACTCTGAGGTCACAGGCCACTGTACCGACATTGGCCTAGTAGCTCAGGTTCGGTGAAAAGTGTGGAACTCTCAGTGCAGTCTGCCTCAGCAGTGGTGCCTGCAAGGCTTTCTCTTCTGACTCACTGACTCATCATAGCTGAGATCAGCTACATGACTGGTTTCCAAATGGCAGGGGATCCCAGAAGCTTCTGGAGAGCTTTCCACACCCAAGATAGCAGTCCCTTGTGCAGAGCACTTCTGGAAGTTCAGCACTTCCAGAGGCATTCCTCCTCTAAACTAATTCCATTGACATCTATGGAGCTTGTTTGGATTTGTACCAGAGAGACTGACTCTGCAGGAGTGGTTCATTGAATCATGCCAGGCAATGGACCCATTAACATTTCCTAAATTTTGGGGTACTGCCATTAAATAGTCTTATGGGGTATATGTCTGGAGGAATCATCTAAGAACAGTTCTTAGCCATCCTGGGAGGATCTGTACCTCCCTACCACCTTTCAATAATAGGATTTAATTTGGAGCTCATAACAGGAAGCAAGCTTGTATACAGAGTTTCCATAGCCTCCCAGGGCTCAGCCCAAAATGTTTGGCAACTTAAAACAAAAGCATATTTTTAAAATATAGAGTTTCACCACATTTACTGATCTCTTCAGAAGACCTTAATCGTCTGGAAAACCTGAGGTTCCTTTGCCTTCATCAGCACTCTTCCTGACTTCCAGCAAAGAAGCAGGAGATTGCTGTGTTTGAAGAAAATGCAGCTGCTGACAGATAGCCTGGTATTTCGTCCAGATGATGTTCAGCTGCTGTTTAATTAACCTTGTAATACATGCTATAATTAACAACTAACAATTCTACTTTCGGGTAGAAATCAGACATAGTAAAACAACTTGCTTCACTTGAGATACCTGAGATTTCCCTGCCTGAGCTGGTATGGGTGAGCCACGCTTGTGGAACTGCAGTTCAGAGGTGCCTCTCTGACCTTCAGCAACAAGCAAGGGGGATCTTGCTCTTGCTCAAGCTCTCAGGAAGCTTCTTACCTTGAACAAAAGAAAGGATTCCCAGCAAAAAACAGTCTTGGGGTAAAAATGAAGACTCCACAAGCACATGGCATATTGCCAGAGGGCATGGGAAAGAGGGCCTAATTCACTCTAAGGAGAACTGCAGAAAGGATTTTAGGAATTTTCCAGGAACTTTAGTGCAGTTTCCAAACCTGGTGTTTGACAATATCCTATTCACAGCCAAATGGTGCCTTAAGCCCCAAAAGTGGGGCAGTGCAGAGACACCATCAGATGACTTGGGTCCACACTCTGTCCTCCATGGAGTCCTTTTCACCAGAGCAAAATCCTGCTCCAGTGTAACCATCAGCTGATCTACTGGCCTTCGTCATACATGGAACTTGAGAGAAAAGTGAAAAGCAATGGAGAGTCAGGTCATGGAGGCGATGCACCTAAAAGTTCTGCTTTCTCCCTTTGCAGAGTCTTAGAGGTACCTTATGCCTACCAGTGCTGTGCCTATGGAAGCTGCAGCAACTTCTTCAAGAAGTCCAACCAATGGGGGGCAGAAGACTTGAGCCCTGAGGAGGAGGATCCTCACAAGAGGACCATGGAATTGTTCCCAGGTCATGCTGATAATCACTGTAAGTAAACTGGGCTGAATGGTGATCAATCCATGAGCAGGGCCATGCTGCAAGCGTGGATGTGATCCTGCATTTGCAGGAGTGGTCCCACTGCCAGCCATGGAGTTACACCTTCCTCGGAGAAGGCAGACCGAGCCTTCTCCAGCTCTGGTGGCCAGTGTGAATGGGCTTCAATCACTATCACTGCATCGGAGAAAGAGCGGATCTAGCACATCCAAGCCTTCACAATCTAACACAAAGATCTGGCAGTCCTTAACAGCATGGACACGTGTGCTGATTTGGGCTGGCTGACTATAGCAGGAGGCTACCCAAGCCACTTGAGCAAGGTGGCTGAGGTAATATGGGACAGCTTCCGGACTTGGTCATTAGACTTCTGGGTGGTACGGAGCTTCTGGCAGGACATCAGTCTTTGTTACAACATACAGAGGATTCATCTGAATAAGAGAATGAACTCAAAGGACTGGAATATGCAGCTGGCTGGAGGTAAAGAGACCCATGTCCAAGCTCCTTCTGTGCACAGACCCTGATGCGACAGCGAAGGTCAGGGTTAGGTATGAAGAAAAGGAAAGGTTTGGGGAATA
Source organism: Podiceps cristatus (assembly GCA_000699545.1). NCBI lineage: Eukaryota > Metazoa > Chordata > Aves > Podicipediformes > Podicipedidae > Podiceps > Podiceps cristatus. The sequence continues at coordinate 18,513 of KL278116.1, read as the reverse complement.
TGACGAGCTCAGAATGGGGACCAGCCTATGCAGAGCAGAAATGGCTCCACAGTTAAAGACAAGCAGCACCTTCTGTTCAAGAGTCAATTTGTTCTGCGCCCCAAAATGCATTTCTGCATAGACCTCCATGAAATTTGTTGTCCGAGGCCAGCAGCGGAGCATGCGAAGCACACCTCCTGCGCCCACAGACTCACAGCACAGCAGCAGCTCCAGGCAGAAAGCTGGTGTGACCCCTTTGCAAGGGAAGCTCGGAATAATGTGAAGAAAAGCACGAGCTCCTTTGCTTCCTCTACAACTGCTGGGGAGTGGAATCAGCATTTCAGGACATAGCTTGGATGCTGCGTTTGTTATATGTTTGTGTAAATACAGAGACCACATGCACTTCCGAGGTCTGAAACCACACGGTTCTGTATGCCTGCAGGAGATGGGGAGGGGGCTGAGTCCCTGAGGAGCTCTCGACTGTGCACCCAGCCAAAACGAAGGGCTCTGCAGAATCTTCTCCTGCATCCTAAGCAGGCAGGACTAGATCTGGAAACAGACATTGACCCAGCACAGCTGGGTCTGTTTTACAGCAGTGATGGGAGGCAGGATGACCCAGACACTTTATGAGAGGGAGTCATGAGCCCTGAGTCCCTGCTCCTGCCGTCTGCCCTGCCCTGATCCTTCACAGGCTAAGAATAAACTTTAGCAATGTAAACCGTCCAGCCAGAGGCTAGCAAGTGTGATTCCTACCAGCACGATGTGGCTCCTGGAAGCATAGTAGACTTGGTGGTTACACTGGGCAAACAGTACAGAGGAGCCATACGTTCTGGTCGTTGCTGCAGGAACTTCTTCTCAGCTGGGTCAGCTTTTCCATCATTAATGCAGCCCTTACTTTAACAGTCCTTGTGCATATACTTGGGGTGTTTGTCCAGCAAATTACAGCATCTGTGAAAAGATCTGGTTTGTGATGGGGGCTGTTATACCGCTTACAGACCTGCTCTTGCTGGGCATCAAAGCATTTGATGTCCCAAAGGACACTCTCTCCTGGCCCTGTCAGCAGACCAATACCTCCCACAGGCTCCCAGGCCTCCAAGCCAGTCTCAGCCTCATGGATTTGTGTGTGTTCATGAGATACTAGGACCAGAGGGGAATGCTGAGTGATTCTAATATGTGCCAGATGAGACTATTAGCAGCTCATAAAGGCCCACATTTTCAGATGTTAAAGCGCTGGGTTTGTCTGAAATGTCAAACCACTGAGGTGCAAATGTGAAATGCACAGAGTGTCCTTCCTCACTATGCACAGCTTCAACAGATGCCCCTCCTTACCATTCATCAATGCATGATCTACTCTTGACAACGAGGGGTTGGTGATATTGCTATTTTGCTTAATTAATTGTTGCTTTATTTCTGTTCCAAATGCTTATTTTCTGATGGCCACCAGTGGCATTTATCTGGTAATACAAATCTTGTAACACTTCCTCATTAAAGAGGAAACAAGCTCCCAAACATTCCTTCCATGCAAGAGATAAAGTGGTCTTATTAAGACAAAATAACTCGGGGCTGTCTCCCTGCAGTGTACAGCCAGGCTCCTCAGGGAACTTGGATGCTGTGGCAGAACTTGTGAGAGGGATGGGGCACACTTCCAGATAGCCGTGTCCTCTCAGCCTTGCATAGTGCTTCCAGCAAGGGACTGAGGAGCCCTTTACAAACAAGTCTGCAGAACCTCACAGCCAGGTGGTGAAAGGTGACTTGTCCCAGGCAGACGTGGAGGGGCGAGAAATGGGTCCTGGGTGGCACAGCCCTGCTCCAGCGGCTCCTGCCGCAGCATGTCCTGCTCCCACATCCAGCACCCATCCCTCAGCCGAGCCTGGTGCCCAAGGGACCATCTGACTCCAGCCACAGAGTGCACATCATGCCACGGATCCTGAGGCCAGCTCAGCTCTTTCTTTCATCCTCCCAGGGCCCTGGATGCCTGGGAACACCATGGATGTCCATTGACATCCGAGTAATGGCCACGCAAGGGCCAAAGGAGTGTGGTTAGTGCATGTCTCATCACTCTGTCACCTTGTCACAATATTTAAGGTCCCATTTCCAAAATTTTTGGTGCGTGGAATATGCCTCTTGGATTATAACTGGCAGCATTTAGCAGATGCCCCTTGCCCCAAGCCGTGTGGCTGGGCAGCAGCCCAAAGATGGCTCAGGGGCTCGTCACACAGGACATCCGCCCCGTGCTCCTGCTACTCTCCCAAAACTGGCTGCAGAGGGAGGACACACAAAGTGCAAGCAGTACCATTGCCATGGGGCACTTCCATCACAGTCCCAGCACCCGCCTTGGGGACCACTGTTTTGAGGATAGAAAGGGATGTATTTACTTACAAGCATATGTTTGCAATATTGGAACAAAGCTATAGAAAGTGAGAACACACTTGTATGGTTATCCTTGACGAAAGGACACCGCTTTACCCAGTCTGGCACCTCCATTAGCTTGTAAAGCTGACTAATTAACTTTTGCAACGACACAGCAAACCTTGGAGGGTCTTTAGAGTGACACCTTTCCTACTTCTGTCATTCAAGAAGGCTACTCGAGTCCCCCAAAAAGCACTTGCCCAGGCCCCTTGCAGCCACCCATGCCCTAACTATGAGGGAGAAGAGCACTTATCTGCAAACCCCGCGTGGGGACTGCCCTGGCTAAGGCAGAAAATACAAAAAGGGAAGAATCATCCAGCCCAATATTGTTTATTCTGCATCTTCTGCAGCAATTGTCCTCCTCTTCCTCCCACTTTGGTGTTTGTACGGTCAACAGGGGACCATTTTGCTTGGAAACGGCACTACTAGCAAAGTGGGGCTTTGCATAAGGCCTCAGAAAGTGGAGGTGCCTTAGCAAAATTCAAATAAATAAGGGCTACTTCAAAAACAATGCAAATCTGCCTTGCTAGAACACAACATCTATTTTCTTTTCTCTACAGTTCCCAGGCTGGGAGAAGTACTCATTTCCAGCAGAGAGAGGTGCACTTTCTGCTTTGAATGCCGCTGCGCTAGCCAAGGATTGCTTTGCAATCCACAGCTCGCTCGGTAGTTGTGGGGGGGGGATAAAATTTAAAAAAAAAACTTAAAAAATTTTAAAAATTGCTCCTTCACTTCATGCAAATGTTTAACCTATGCTTAAATCAGACTTTGTGTGTTCTGGCCCTTTGAAGAGAAAAGGGATGGTGGCAGATTACACTTTAACACTACCCTGGGCTGGGTGGCAGGGAGGCACAGAAAGTGCAAGCCTCTGCATTGATTTGAGTATCGTGACTGCACATCACAGCCTCCGCACTGTGGATGGAAAAGACACTGGAGATTTATAAGACTATAAAATAAAAGAAGGAAATATTTTTCCATCCCACTGTGAGTGTTTTCTTGCCAGACTCCAAAGCAGCAGTAATATTTCAACTCTCATAAAGACAGATTTTTAAAATGGCTTTTTTTTCCGAAGTTCGCTGAAGCCGAGAAAGCCACAATGCTCGTCAGGAGGCACTAAAGATAGCATGTTATTTGTCATCATTCTTTAATCAAATAATCCCTGTTGTATTTTAAAACACAGGCAGGGAGAAGACCTCATGAGAAGCACCATTTCTAAGCAGATTAGGCAACTAAATCCGACTTAGATTAGCCATATCTTCAGCACTGTGGAAATTCACCTTCCTAGGCAGTGTCTGAGCTGCCAGCTGCACACCTGGGCACCAGCATCCATCCATCCCATTCAAGGAAGAGTTCATCCCACAGCCACAGGTCCAGCTTCCTGGCTATGGGGCTGCAGCAAGCAGAAAACCCTCCAGAGATCTCCCCTGGGAGCAGAAGGCTGTGCTGGTGCTGTGGGTGGGGATGGTGCAGCAGGACAGCAGCTGTCCTCACTGTGTCCCAGCACTGTGAATCAGCAGTAGTTTGAGAAGAGGATCAAGGAACAAAGCAGAAAAGCATGTCTTGGATTGGATTAAGGGGATGCCATTCTCCTTGGTGATAACCTACGCCTACAGGACATTGAAAACACAGCTGAGGTCTCAGCCCCTTTCTCTTCCAGCAGCTTCTCCTTCAGCCAGGGAGTCTCTGCGTGATCCTCAGAGGGCCCAAGCCTGGCTCGGGGTGCAGCTGCCAGCAGGCTGGGCTCTGAGGGCAGTGCAGTCTGGTTGCATAAACCCCACGGATCCAAAGTCTGCAGGCATGGGAAATCAGTCTGCCTTTAAGCAAATCCAGGACTGAAAACCTCCTGGGCACCACAGTCCCAAGAAATCACGGGACATAAAATAAAGAATAAATGTTGGGTTCTTCTTGCTTTTGAGCTGTTTGGTGGTGGTGGTGGTTGCCGATGAAGAATTTATGCTGCAAGTAGAGGCTAATGGCTCTCTTTGAACAAAGCTCCAAAGTCCTTGTTGATGAACTAACATTGGACAAGGCCTGCCCAGAAAGCTTCCATTTAGAAGATGCATTTGAAGGCTTTGTTTTCTGTAACCACATAGGCTAGAGAATTTATTTTTAATAAAGCATGCTGGGAGGAGGGATCTGTAGTCACACAACTCTGGGATCTGGGTCTCTTACACTTCAAATGTTGGGAGTAACCTAAAAACAGAGGGGATGGCCACATTGCAACCCACCAACATTTACAAGACCTTCTCCCTCTACGGCAGTGACTGCAGGGGACAAACTGGACACCAGCAGCTACTTTGAACTTGTGGGCTGGAAACTGGCTGGGAAGGTCTGTGTTGAGGACAGGCAGTGGGAAAAGATTCTGACCCAGCTAGCCCCGATTGCCCTGCTTGTTCTTCTCGGAGCATCATTTCTTGTTGTTTTCTCCCCAGATGACCTAGATGCAGATGACCTCCAGCTGGACCTTGAGGAATCAAAGCTGCACCCCACTATTCAGTGCACACCAAACCCAGGTGAGCAGCCAGGAAAATCCTTTGAACACAGCTGGGACCCTTTGAGCTTCTCTAAATCCCCAGGATCCCACAACCCGTCCTGCAGTGTCTCACAGACATGCACATCATAAGCCTGAATGGTTGGGCTTTGGCCAAACTGGGGACAAGTGAGAAGTTTCCTTCTCTGACTCAGATGTGGCTGCCCTGCTATGAGTAGAGGACAAGGGCATGGTATCCCTGACAGGAGAGGACAAGGTCATGGTATCCCTGACCATGAGCCCCAAGTATCACCAACTCCTCCATCCACCAACCCACACACCGTCAGACCCTGGCTCTCAAGAAGTCCCTGTTCCCTTGCAAGACTTAGACTTTGCTTTGTCCCATCCAGCCCAGAATATTGCATGACAAGACCTTGTCCTTGATCTCCCGATCATACCTGCAGCACTGCAAACTGCCAGGTTACTTTACTCATTTCCTGAGAAAGGGAGAGAAGGGAGGCGCTGGATGGCACCCAGCCACTTTCCTTCACTTCCATCAAAAACATGCCACTGGGCGCAGGCTGTCTGGGACACAATGAAGCTGCCTTCTGATTTTGTTCCTGTTCACAGCTCAGTGGTGTCCTACACAAGCACAGCTGGAGGCTGGAGAGGCCTGGCTCCATCCGGGCAGCTGTGGGACACTGGCAGGGATGGAGATTTTGCTGCTTTTCCCATTGAGTTTGCTGCAAAAGAGACAAGAAGGAACAAAATTTTAGCAGAGGACATGCCCTGCTGCCTGGGTACAGAGGTGCTGGCTCTCCAAGAAAAGCCAGCCAAAGACCTCCACCCTCTTTGAGATGAACAAGATTTCTCAGTTTCCTCTCATTTCTTTTGCTCTCTACTACCTAAAACTGAGCCCCTCGCTGTAACATCTGAATCCCTGCCAGAGGCAACTCTCTCTCATTGCACTGTCTTCCCCCACCCTCTTCTTTTTCCTTTGGTAAACAGCATCCACCACCGGTCCCCTTTTTACCCCGCCGTGACCTTCCCTTCTCACTCCCCTTCTCCCCATGTCCATCCTCCACCATTTTTCTCCTGACATCCTCCCACGTTCCTCTTGCCCAGGCCCCTCTGTCGCTTACTTGCCACCCCAGCTCCCTCCCTCTCTCCCTCCCCTCCTGCTCTCTCTCCCTCTTTCTCTAACACTTAATTTCATCTTGGACAATCCCCTCCATGCAGAGGTCATCCATGCAGAAACAATAAGACACCACTTACCCAAGGTCTTGAGCATAAGGGCAGAGGTTGGCAATGTCAGAGCTGGATGCATCATCCTGCCATCTCGCACACTTCTCCACACCACTCCAAGATGCCAGGGGGTACATGAGAAGGAGCAGCTAATGGCAGAGTGGCCCAAATGCCAGGCTGACACCAAGAGTGTTAGTGGGTCTGGAGTCCCACAGAAATTGGGACATTATGGTCATGAGTTCCTTTGGACAAAGGCCCTCCTGGAGCTCAGATTCTGCCCCATTGAGCAGCATAGGGCAGGTGGGACATGAGAGCAAAAAGGCCTCACCATGCATACAGTCATGGGGTGGCAATGCCTCTCCTTGCACCTCGTTTCTGCCCTGGAGAAGATCTGAGAGGAAGCCTCGGCTGGCATGCCAGAGGCACCCCGGAGTGGGGACAGGAGCAGGGGACCTGGGACAGAGCCAAGGGGTAGCACTGCTGCCATCCTGCTGCAGAAGAAGGCAGTCGTTGTTGTGTGCTCCTTTCCAGCCCTCAGCTGGTCAGTAGAGAAGGGGCTGGTGGGGTCAGGAGAGGGCTGGGACCTGGCCGCTGCTCCGAGCAGCGCCACAGAGCAGACCAGTATATTTTGGGATTAACTTTGGGGTTTGTTTTCTTCCAGGTCCCTTCAAGCCTTGTGATCACTTGTTTGAGAGCTGGATCATCCGCCTGGGAGTCTGGGTCATCATTCTGGTCTCAGTGCTCTGCAATGGGCTGGTCATTCTGGCTGTCTTTGCCTCTCCCAGCTACCTCTCTCCAGTTAAGTTCATCATCGGCTCCATAGCTGGAGCCAACATGCTGACCGGCATTTACTGCAGCATGCTGGCTCTCGTCGATGCCTTGACCTACGGCCAGTTTGCCAAATACGGCGCCAGATGGGAGACCGGTGCAGGCTGCAGGGTGACAGGGTTCCTGTCGGTGTTTGCCTCCGAGGCTGCCATCTTTCTGCTGACTTTGGCTGCTGTGCAGTGCAGCATTTCAGTCTCCTGTGTGCGGGGCTATGGAAAATCACCCTCCTTAGGCAGGGTCAAGGCTGTTGCCTTTTGCTGCCTGTTGCTGTCCTCTGTGGCTGCCACTCTGCCTCTCTTCTCCATTGGGGAATATGGAGCATCCCCTCTCTGCCTCCCATATCCCATCCCGGATGGAAAACCTGCCACCTTGGGCTTCACTGTGGCCTTGGTGATGACAAACATGCTCTGCTTCCTGACTATCACGGGCACCTACATCCGACTCTACTGCAACCTGCTAAAGGGGGAGTTCAGTGCTGTCTGGGACTGTGCCATGGTCAAGCATGTGGCCTGGCTGATCTTCACCAACTGCCTCCTCTACTGCCCAGTGGCCTTCCTCACCTTCTCCTCCACACTCAACCTCTTCCTCATCACCCCAGAGGCCATCAAATCCGTCCTCCTTGTGGTCCTGCCCCTGCCCGCCTGCCTGAACCCCTTGCTCTACCTGCTCTTCAACCCCCACTTCAGAGATGACCTCCGCCTGCTGCGGCAGAAGGGCCAGGACAAGGGGAGCTACCCCCAGTCCTGCGGGGTCGATGACATGGAGAAAAGCTCCTATGACTCCACCCAGGCTCTGGTGAGCTTCTCCGACATTGACCACATATTCGAGACACCTGATTCCCTGGGAGTGCATCCCATCCTCGACAGCTACAGCTTCCCCTCCATGACGCTTGTCCCCTGCCAGCAAAGGGTGGACACCAGGGGGAAGGAGAGGGGCTTCTCCGAGCATTGTCCTTGCCTCAGTGACAGTGAGGTGCTGATCGCTTCAGAGAGTCGCGATCCGGCTGGCAGCAGCCTCCGGATAGCCTTCTTCCCCTCCCCGCCCACGCCGCCCTACACGTCTCATTTATAAACCTCCTCTGAGTAGCTGTGCTGAACAGCCCCACACCACACACTGAGGGCCAGCCCCAGTGCCGGGTGGCCAGCAAGGTGACAGCAAGCTGCTCCATGTAAAGCACCAGTACAACCCGTCTACCCTCACCCCCCATCATAACTGCCTGGGCAACCGGCACTGCTCTGCCAGCTGCCACTCGCCTGGAAGGGCTCTGACTGAGCTCCAGATACTCAGGGCTGGCCATGGGAGGAGATAAAGCCCCTGCACAAGTGTTTCCCCTGCTAGGGACTGCCTGGGAGAGGGCTCCACCAGGTCAGGAGATGGATCAGGGAGATCCTCCTCCTCCTCGTCATCCTACAGCATCGCAAGCCGGGAGGAGCCTGCACAAAAGCCAAGCATGTCCTCTCAAGGCAGAGACGACTTAGCAAGCAAAAGCCATCGCTCTGTGGCAGAAACACATGGAAATGGCTGACTGCAATGATATGCCCACCCATAGGGACCTCAGGCCTTGTCCTCCAGGGTCCTCTGTGGGTCCCACAGACCCCTGGAAATGGACTTGTGTCTGTCCCACGCCATCAACTGGAAGAGCAGAGGAGGTGGGTTACAAGCAGTGTACCCATGTCTGCAGCTGAGGTTTGGACTGCCTCCATTTTGGGAGGCTCTGCTTCATCCCCCAGGAGCCTCAGGGATTGGGCAGGACCCCCACTTTCAGATGGTACCAGGAGCTGGGGATGCTCAGCCCCTCTTTCAATCTGGCCCAGAGTGTCTAACAAGGGATCTCTGAACCCTAAGGCAGCCAAATCCAAACACCTACCCAGAGAAATGTACATGCTTTGCCTGAGGTCACTCGGCAGCACCTGGCCAGGGACCCACGGGCACACTGGGCTCCCTCCACCTCCATCGCTCCCTCCATCTTCGTACGCTGCAGCACACCCAGGGCACTCCTGCCTACAGCCACCTGCCTCCTGGTCGGGTGCACTGGAAATGGGGTCTGCGTCCCTCACTGCCCCCAAAGCTCACTCCTGGAAGAGGCTGTTAGTTCTTGGGTACATGTCCTCCACTCAGAACAGCCATTTTGTGGGCTGCATTTGCCCTCCCCTATTTTGAGGGCAGCTCGTGTAGAAGGAGGGAGCAGTAATGAGCATTGTAAGACGATGGCATCAGAAGGACACAGGCCACTGGGAACAATCTCAAATTCACTCCCTGCAGCTCAGGGATCTCCCAAATCCATCCTCCCCATCACAAACCCTCCCACTGCCGCCCAACGCAGCAGGGAGCCCACGGTCAGAGCTCAGGCCCTGGGCAAAGCTTGGTTCTGCTGACATTACTGAAGCTGTGTAAGTCATCCATTCTTGTGAGATAATAAATGAGCCCCGTTGCTGACCAGTGGCTGGCTTCTGTCCTCTTGCACGTGAAAAGCCCCTTGTCGGCTCATTCAGTGGCTGCCTGCCTGCCTCTCTCAGCCAAACCAGGCTGCTGCTGCTCGGGCGTTGTCTGTATTGCCTGAGTGAGGGCTGGCAAACGGCATTGTGTCCACATGAGCTGGCACCATTGTCCCCACCCCTCTTCTTCAGAGGGAAGCATCAAACTGCCCGCCTTTGTGCAGCCGAATTACATCGCCAGTGTCCCTCTCCAGACCCCGTGCACCAGACCCATCTGACTGAACCCTTGATCTGCTGCTTGGCTGCATCTAGTGTCTGCGTTTGTGAGCAGGACAGAGTCTGTAGCATAAAGTTTAGGGACATCATATAACAGGTCTCCCACACAAAGACAGACGCTCAGACAGACCCTAGCTCTGCTTCCATTCTCTTCACCTGAGCCCAGTAGTCTTCTCTAAAGAAGAAAAACTTGAGATATCAGCACTAGATCAGAGGAATGAGATCCAAAGGTTAGAGAAGAGGATGGGAACCCCAAATTTAGTGACAAAATCCAAAACCCTGCTATGCAGTCTGCTGGGAACTACAATAAAGTAAGCTCTGATGTAATAATTGAATCCTGATCCAGACTTCTGATGCCAAAGAATCACAGAATCGTTTAGGTCGGAAAAGACCTTTAAGATCATTGAGTCCAACCATTAACCCAGCACTGCCAAGGCCACCACTAAACCATGTCCCCAAGTGCCACATCCACACATCTCTTAAACTCCCCCCAGGGATGGTGACCCCACCACTGCCCTACGCAGCCTGTGCCAGGGCCTGACAGCCGTTTCAGTGAAGAACATTTTCCTCATATCCAATCTAAACCTGCCCTGGCACAACTTGAGGCCGTTTCCTTTTGTCCTGTCACCTGTTACTGGGGAGCAGAGACCGACCCCTCCTGACTCCAACCTCCCTTCAGGCAGCTGCAGAGAGTGAGAAGGTCTCCCCGCAGCCCCTAGGCTGAACCCCCCCAGCTCCCTCAGTGACCCCTCACAGTACTTTGTGCTACAGACCCTGCCCCAGCTCTGTTGCCCATCTCTGGACACGCTCCAGCACCTCAATGTCTTTCTTGGCGTGAGAGACCCAAAACTGAACCCAGCACTCAAGAAGCAGCCTCACCAGTGCCAAGTGCAGGGGGACAATCACTGCCCTGGTCCTGCTGTCCACACTATTTCTGATACAAGCCAGGATGCCATTGGCCTTCTTGGCCACCTGGGCACACTGTTGGCTCATCTTCAGCCGGCTGTTGACCAACCCCTCCAGGCCCCTTTCTGCTGGGCAGCTTCCCAGCCGCTCCTCCCCAGGCATTGGCATTGCCTGGGGTTGGTGAAACCCAAGTGCAGGACCGAGCACTTGGCCTTGGCCCATTGATCCAGCCTGTCCAGATCCCTCGGTAGCACCTTCCTGACCTCAAACAGATCAACACTTCCTCCCAGCTTGGTGTCCTTTGCAAACTGACTGAGGGTTTACTCGATCCCCTCATCCAGATCATTGATAAAGATGTTAAACAGAACTGGCCCCAATACTGAGCCCTGGGGAACACCACTTGCAACCAGACGCCAACTGGATTGAACTCCATTACCCACAACTTTGGGCCCAGACATCCAGCCAGATTTTACCCATTGCAGAGCACACCCATCTAAGCCATGAGCAGACAGTTTCTCTAGGAAGATGCTACGGGAAATAGTGTCAAAGTCTTTGCTAAAGTCCAGGTAAACAACATCTGCAGCCTTTCCCTCAGCCACTAAGCAGGTCATCTTGTCATAGGAGATCAGGTTGGTCAAGCAGGACCTGCCTTTCATAAAACCGTGCTGACTAGGCCTGATCACCTGGTTGCCCTGTACGTGCTGTGTGATGGCACTCAAGATGACCAGCTCCATAACCCTCCCTGGCACCAAGGTCAGGCCAACAGGCATGTAGTTCCCCAGATCCTCCTGCACCCCTTCTTATAGACGGGTGTCACATTTGCTGACCTCCAGTCAACTGGGACCTCCCCAGTGAGCCAGGACTGCTGGTAAATGATGGAAAGTGGCTCAGTGAGCACATCTACCAGCTCCCTCAGTGCCCTTGGGTGGATCCCACCTGGCCCCATAGACTTTTGTGTGTGTAAGTGGTGTAGCAGGACGCTGACCATTTTCCCTTGGATTATGGGGACTTCATTTTGCTCCCTGTCTTCCAGCTCAGGAGGCTGGGTACCCCAAGAACAACTGATCTTACTATAAAAGAATGAGACAAAGAAGGCATCAGCCTTTTCCTCATTCTTTGTCACTGTGTTTCCCCCTGCATCCATTAAAGGAGGGAGATTCTCCTTCACCCTCCTTTTGTTGATAATGTATTTATAGAAACACTTTATTGTCCTTTATGGCTGTAGCCAAATTAAGTTCTAGCTGGGCTTTGGCCTTCCTAATTTTTTCCCTGCATAACCTCCCGACATCCTTGTAGTCTTCCTGAGTAGCCTGCCCCTTCCTCCAAAGGTCATAAATTCTCCTTTTTCTCCTGTATTCCAGACGAAGCTCTCTGTTCAGCCAGGCCAGTCTTCTTCCCCACCGTCCCATCTATCTGCACATGGGGATGGCCTGCTCCCGTGCCTTTAAGATTTCCTTCTTGAAGAATGTCCAGCCTTCCTGGACTCCTTTGCCCTTCAGGGCTGCCTCCCAAGGGATCCTGCCAACCAGTTTCCAAACCAGGCCAGTCTGCCCTCCAAGGCAGCAGTTCTGCTGACACCCCTCCTTACTTCTCCAAGAATTGAAAAGTCCATCATTTCATGATCGCTATGCCCAAAACGGCATATCCCACAGATGCTCAAAATCAGTTCTCATGCTTGGCTCCTTAAAAACACTGAGCCATTTTGTTCTGTTTCCCTAGGGTTGCTCATGTGCACGTGACTAGGAAAGACTCATATCTAGTTCAATTTGCATGAAGGAAAGGATCCTTCAGAAGTGGAATTATACATCCTCAGCATAAATTCAAACTCCCCAGCATGTATCCTAACTTTATAAGGAAATCCCTAATTATAAGACACCTGAAAATAAGCCCCACTGACATTAACATAATGAGCATCATTACAAGTCACAGACTAACCGCAACACTCACTTGCCTGAAATCCTCTGCACTGCACTGCTGCCAGGAGTATTTACGCCATGCTAGCAGGCATTAAGGCACCCAAAGGAACACTTGACAGACAGCTGTCCCCAATGGACGGCCCACATGAGCTCTCCATGGGCACTGGGCCATCAGGGGACAGCCGGACAACATCATGGTAGCAGGAGCTGAGCAGTACTTGGGACAAAAGCAGGATGCTGCACGGTCAATGTAGCAGAAATTGAGTCCCCGGTTGTCCCAGCTGGTAGATAGGGTTACCAAAATGTATGGATGTTATGCACACTTCCTACACACACATCAGTGTGCATGGACAGGCTGCCACGGCTCGAGAGACTGTGGTGTAGAGCCAACAGCTTCCTCTTGGGATTGCACAAATTACAGCCCTCATCCAGCCTGCCAGTCCCTTACACCGTCTCAGCCTAGCTGGGCACATCCTGCTGGGATGTTGTCATAGGTGTCTCAGGTGGTGACCGCCATGGGGTAGACCAACAGCGTGACAGACATCCTTCGTGGTGCTGAACACAGAGGAACAGGTGAGTCTGTGTTCCAAACTGGCAGGAGTCTGGCACAGTCAGCTTTCCAGGGCACATGCTCATCACCTCTGGAGCTGGCTGAAGAGGAGAAAGAGCATCTGAGAGTGCCCAAGCCAGGAAGAGCCTGAGATAATGATAGGGTTGATGCAGGCACAGGCACTGTCCTTCCCAAGAGCAGTAGCATTTCCCCAGAAAGCTGTGGAAAACTTCACTGCGGCGCTGGGTGAAAGGCCTCCAGAGCATGCAGCCCCGTAGTAGTCAACGTGGGACTTCCACCCCCTCTCTCACAGATGAAGCTGCTGGTCTTGTCTGCGCTAGAGCACAGCCCAGCGCAGTCCAGCTGAGCCCTACAGCACCTCAGGCATCCACAGTAGATGCTGCCCACGTATGTCCTGACCATTGCCCTCTGCTCACTCATAATCCCTGCTCCACCCTGTCTTCTACCTCACTTGTGCCTTCAGGCAGACGCCTGGAGGGTGTTCCCTGTGAGAGTGACATTGCCTATGCCAAGGAAGGCTGCAGGGCACCTCTGGGGCAGGAGGGGCCGAGAGAGCACCAGCCCACCCCAAAGGGCTTCGAGCCCAGAAAGCAGACATGCTGCAAAGCACAGCAGCACTTCAGTGCTGCTTCCCATCAAGGGTCCGTAGGCTGCCTCCAGGGAAGCTCTGGTAAAAGAGCCACCCCTCAAAGCCAGTGCCCATCTCATGGCAACCCAGGAACTGTCTACCCTAAAGAGAACAAAGCTACTGGGTACAGGTCCCGCATGAAGTGCCAGCCGGCACCCTCTTTTCTGACCTGTGGAGCCAGGTCTCATCAGGCTCAGGGCCCTTCCTCACAGTATTCCTGAACAGGCCAGTCTCCTCGTTTAACTGAGTATAAGCTGGTCATGGAGCAGGGATGAGACCTGTTCCCTTTGCTTCCCTGGGGCCATGAGGACCCCTCGGGGCCCATTTGGAGCAAATACACCCTGAAGCCCTCTCTGAGCTGTGGTCCTGGCAAGATTACTAAGAGGAAAGGAGAGAGCATAAACACACAGCATGTTCTGTCCTGGTCCACAGAGGTGCCTGAGAAACAGGGAGAGCTTGTGGATCTGCAGAGGTGCAGGAAACAGAAACCAGCATCCTCCCCTCTGCTATTGCAGGCCGTAAATCCAGAGTACGAATGGTCTGGCAAATGCTCATTAAAGTGCCTTTCATCACATCTTTAACAGTATACACATGGCTTTCCACCCTACCAAATGCTAAATTCAATACTAATCAAAAACAAAAGTAAAAGCAATCCTTCACGATTCCATCTCCCTTCTTAGCAGCTGGTTTGGCCCTTACTGGTGCCAGGCTGCCCACCTTCAGGCAGCTCAGTCCTCTGCCAGTCATTAGGTAACTGAGCATAGCCCTGCTGCTCCACAGGCAACACAACCAGCCGGGATTACCCAGTCCCACGGGCAATCGGAGGTCAGCTTGGACTATGTAAACCACTGCTGGCCACCCAACAGAGGTGGGAAATGGCTTCAGCATGCCCAGAACAGGGGGAAGCTCTTGCTCCCCCTCCTTCACCAGCAAGAACTCATGAGGCTGCTCTTCTGCCTCCTGGACTAAGCTTTGGCAGTGAGATACCACATGGTCTGGATACCTCCCTTCCAGAAGATCCTCTTCAAGGCCACCAAATGTTAGCACAGGCCTCTCAACAGCAACCAGAGGTCCTTGAGGCATCGTGAGCTCTTTTCATTGGAGGTAGGGCTCCCCTGGATTCCAGCCTTTGGAAGAGGAAGTATGCAACTAAGAGAGTGAGAGAGAAGTTTAAGTCTTGCCCCCTTCCCTGTAGCTCGATGAATGCTCCTAGTTGGAAGAGGTCTGGCTGCCAAACAGCCCCAGACAGCAGCCAGTGAGTTGCACCTCATGGTTGGACAAGTGGAACTGGGCTATGAGTCCCAATGCAATAACCACAGCTCTGTCAGTGATAGACTGGGCTGGCAAACCCCACTCAATGGCTGTCCTGGGTCCTCTCTGACACACCAGAGGTTTCCAGCAGCTGACGGTGACACACTTTGAAGGCACTGCCTGCAACAGCCTGAGTGAGCAAGAGGGCACAGAAGTGGTGGGACACGTTGAAAGGGAGGAGAACAAGGCCACGCTGCCTCGTGGGTTACATTTTGACTGATGCGGTGTATTCCAGGCAGAGGCCCTCTGGGTAGATGGATGACATGCGGAGCTGCTCTGGAAGCCATTGTCAGGGCTGGGCACCTTTGAGGTTTCCCCTGCACGTCAACAAGGCACTGTCAGGGCACTCTGAAGGGGAGAGACAGCTTGTTTCAGGGAGGATTTTGGCCCTGAGGGGCCCGGAAGCATTGTCTAACAGCACAATGTAGAGTTTGTAGGCACTCTCAGATGTCAATTTTTCACTTGTCCAGCCCTCATGTCTGTAGATGTGCAACTCCTCTGAAACAAAGCCAGTGAAGCAAGCACCCTATGGTATTATTTTTTCAATCATCTTATTGGTTTTTCCACCAACGTTGCAATTTCTGGAAGCTTGGGCCATGGTTTGGAATGTAGTAATGCCGATGAGAGACAAGCTCTGCCTGGCATTGCAATACCTGGTACTAGCTTCCTTGGAGGCCAAAGAAAAACAGATATTTTGGAGAATGCAAGCCCATCTTCAGAACTGAGATAGACCACATGTCAAGTCTGGCAGCTGACCTTAGCAGTTTCAGGTTATACCCTGAGCTACCAAAGGCTTAATGCCTTTTCCCTGCTCTCGCCGATGAGAGACAAGCTCTGCCTGGCATTGCAATACCTGGTACTAGCTTCCTTGGAGGCCAAAGAAAAACAGATATTTTGGAGAATGCAAGCCCATCTTCAGAACTGAGATAGACCACATGTCAAGTCTGGCAGCTGACCTTAGCAGTTTCAGGTTATACCCTGAGCTACCAAAGGCTTAATGCCTTTTCCCTGCTCTCCAGTGACACAAAACCATATTCACATTTTCAGACAACCTCTTCCAAACACACCCCAAGAACCATTACTGTTCAAGACCTGATTGGGAACTTCCAGGCTCTCTCATTCACACAAAGTTTGCTGGTTTGAGTTCCTGGAAGCAAAACTAAGGCATTTCATCTCAACTTTTTGTCTGTGAA
>JMFS01092842.1:0-48496 GCA_000699545.1 Podiceps cristatus | reverse complement strand
AGTGTATTTCTCTTCCTCACCCCATGGGGGGAAAGGGGGTTGAGATGAGCAAGTGGCTGCTTGGTCTGGTTACCATATGGGTTAAACCACAACACCAGCGTTCTAGATCCCCACCCTACCAGAAAATCCACTTACTTCCCTGCCACAGAAACTTCCATGGAAACTTCACCAGGTACATCAGCAACACACACAATGGGCCCAGTAACAAGCTGCTTTGACTGGTGATGCAGCTGCGAGCAAATCCCCTGCTTCATCCACTGGTGTTGAGGTGGTTGAGCACAACTAAAGCCTCCCACAATGGGCTCTATGTGCAGGTGCAAATACCACCAGCACCACAAGCTGCCCCTGGACCACAACCTGCAGATCTGAAAGAAATCCAACCTAACATGGCCTCTGGGGCATGAACTCCCACCTCTCCTGCTGCTTCCTCCCCTTGGTCAGTCACCCTCCACTTCAAGAACCCCAGGGGACAAGGATAACCACCTCGCTGTCTATCTTAAAAGGAGGCTTATTATGCAATGGGTGCATTCTCACGACCGCTACTACCTCAGCACGTTAGTACTAAGCGCTTCTAACTAAACAGTTGTCCTTTTTGTGGGATTTTGGTTAGGTGGGAGAATGACAGGCAGGATGACAAGATGACAGTCAATGTAGTCAATGCAACAGTAAAACAAAAACAGTAGTCTCTTGTACATAAAACAACACCTCTTGAGTCAGCTCAGGTGATTCAGAGGCTCTGCTGGGAAGCTTAAATAAATGCAGGGCTAGAAAACTGAGTAAGAGAAAAGACAATTAGGAACTGCACATCTTGCATCTTTGAAATCAGGGACTTAAGTTTTCATTTTGTCTTAGCTTTTACATTTTGTCCATCCTTTTTTTTCTCCTACTGTATTCACAAGATATTTAGATTTTGGCAGGTCACATAGAAAGTAATGTTAAAAGCGCCAATGTACAGAAACTTTTTGTGGGCTTATTCTGTTGACAGGACCTACCTTGCTGAAGTTAGCAGGTACTTAGAACCAAATGATGTATCTATGTAAATTTACACTATTTTAAACAGTGCTGTCAAAGTTTTGTTGGAAACAGAGATGAGTACGCTGTGTAGTTTCTTGCTTTTTCCAGCAATTTGTTAACTTACATTCTTCCACAGAAGATTTGGCCTTTAAAATTGCTGTTCTGCTGGAATGCTCTACCAGAGTACCAACAATTACGCTATAAAGTGTCATAAATTGATTGCACAAAGCACTGCATGCAATATTTAATATAAACTAAGCCCCATGAGCCTGCTCTTTTCATTTTTAAATTCAGTTTTTGCTTACTTTCAACATTATATCTTGAAATGGCTATTCTGCTTAAAAGAAACAAAGTGCATCAGTAATCTTTGATAATATTGATAACACAGGATTCCTCCCAATAAAGTGTTAAGAAAAACCACAGGAGCACTAAAAAAAACAATTCTAGGCAGCCCCTCAATTTTTAACCTTTTTCATCTGTATGCTTATGCCATTTAATTTTTTTCTACACTCTCTCACAGAAAATTTTTTGTAAGCAGAAATAGCTTTGGAAATATTGCACTAGATTTTAAATCACCTTAAGTTCACTAAAATATTTTAGAGGAGAAAATAGCTAGTGAACATAGGAAACAAAGTATTATATGCATGCTAGTGTATAATTATTTAAAACTTGAAAAATTACCAGGGCTGATTTTCAGAGTACATATTCAAAACTGTCACTCAGATTTCTTAAGATAGAGAAACTGATGTTCTGCCAGATGACTTCAGCATGATAGCACCTACTTACAGATACTCACTTTCCAACTATATATATTTCAACCATTGATTTTCTAGTTTGCATCATACCATGACCAGACTTTTTTTTATTATTTTCTTTTTATTAGGCAGAACTTATTTCAGGTATTATCATTTATCACAGTCCTGATGTAACTACTGGGTTTTTCCAGAGCATCTCAACCTGGACCTACATCCTCTTGACCATTTGAAGAACTAAGAGCAGACTACACGTTGCCTCTAATTCTTGATCTTAAAGGTACTTTCAGGGAAGACATAACCCACTGAGTAGCTCATATGAAAGCTTCCTGTATTAAGTATAAAAGTTCTAATATAAATGTCAATAGAGAGGCTACAGTTGCTTACTCATTCCCAGAGATCAATTACTCCAAGCCCTCCTGTTCACTGTGACTTCTTCAGAGGCACAGGAAAAAACACAGTGAAGCATATGTAGGTGCCAAAGACATCAAAATCCATATAAAGTAATACAGTATCACTATGCTCATTCTTGAACTAGTTTCCTGAACTTTAAGTGTTTTCCAAGACACATGATCTAGAATGCTAATATTCCCTTCCTGCAGGTTATCTCACAGATTAATAGTTTATTCCTTTCATCCACTGAGCTTGTTTTACTAACTTAAAAAACCAAAACCCCATATATGCCAAAAAAACCCATATATGCCAAAAAAACCCATATATGCCAAAAAAACCCATATATGCCAAAAAAACCCATATATGCCAAAAAAACCCCAAGTAACTCAGATGTGTTTACCAACTTTATAGAAATTTAATGAGAACAAATATTACATTACTATAACAAGGATTTTGAATATTGGATATTTATTTAGTTAATAGCTGGTACCCTTAAGATTTCCATTACAAAAGCTTTGTGAGGAAGGAGAGGTGAACATGACACCTCAAAAAACTCAGTGAAATACAAGCCAATACTGTTAGTATTACAGGACAACAGAATTGATCAACACAGTTTTAAACACTGCAGAGCAAGAAGAAACCAGTAAAATAACTGGGGGCAAGGGGAGGAGAAGGCAAGAATGGCTAGTAGTTACAGTGTAAAGCCCCAGCTGCTTCAGCATACTATCCCTAGCAATGGCTAATAGTAGATTCACAGAGAAATTTAAGAACAGGTTAAAAAGACAGTGATACTGCTCCAGAATAAAACAGCAAATGCAACCAAAAATTGATGTCCTAATTCAGAGAGTTGTTTCCCAGACATACTTGGATGTAAAAAAGTCTGATCTATTCTGTCTTTATTCTGAGCCAATGAAACCATACTCCATTATATTTTTGTCTTACAATATTCTCATATGCAAGTTTCTAGGTAGAGGTAGATTAATAAGCACATAAGGCACATAGAGCTAAAAATATTTTCACACTAGCATAACTGTTAGTTTCCCTTTCTGTATTTTGTACCGTGCAGCCTTAGACTTAACATTCTGTGTACAAGTTGCAAAGAACTTTTTCTAGCGAGAACGTTGTTTTAAGTTTGCCTTCCATGTACACACAACATCAAGAGAATAGTTACATTAAAGATTGATGGTATTTTCTGTGGTATTCCACTTTTGATGAGGGTGAAAATAGTCAGTATGCATTTGTACACACAATCACAGTTTGTGCGAACAAACATTTGAACAAGAATTTTCAACTTTCAGGGATTAAAACACAGAGCTTGTTTAAGCGGTAAATACTTGCTCATTTTCTGCCTTGAATTCTGAACAGCTCGGGAACTTATCTCCTTGATGGCCTTCCTGCAGTAACTGATATTGCCTCCCTCAAAAACATAAAAACAGCAAAGTGCTTCCTTACCCAGAGAAACAACTCTCACCTCAGCGGCGCAGGCCTAGGTGTGTGCGTAGGTAGCACCCGCTGATACTCAACACCAGCATTCCCATGTGTTGCGCCAAGAGGCTACCTGGTGTTTTTAATTAAAATGCAGTCAGCTGAAAATCATTAATGTTGCCAGAGAAAGAAAAACAACCTTTACTCTACTGGGCACGGGTAATAAAGTTTTGAGTTTTTAACTCACCGAGCTCCATCTGTGAAGGTTAAGATGAAGGTTAGCTCAGAGAGGACTGCAGCTCTATTTCATAGACCTTACGGTTGCATATCATTCAACCCTTACCTCCACAAGGGGTATCACAGATTTTATTGCAAGATTACATCTATTTTTTCTTAGAAATCAACATTACTTTCCATAATAGAAGCATATCTATAAAAATGTAAATTTAAGGCAGACCATCTAAATAGAACACTGTTAACTCCAGTGTACCAGGCAGGTCTAATCTTGCGGACCTCTGATAATTTAAAGTCTGACAATGGAAGAAAACTGCAATTGATATTCTGCATAATAGAAATAAACTGGCATTGCTATTCTGATGAAGACTGGAAAAAAAGTAAAGATACTTCTGAATAAAAGTTATGGGGTTTGGTTCAAAATTTTTCATTTTGTGAAAATAATTTATTTATTAAATATACTGAGAAAAAAAAAATCATTATTAAGAACCAGTATTTACCACTCTTATTTGTCAGGGATTTGCCTGGGGCAGGGGTGGGGGGATAGGGAGGTGGTGGTTTTGTGTGCCAGTGCATACCTGCAACTTTTCTTACCACAGTAAGAGGTATGTGTCTCAAAATGAAATCCACAGAAACTCTTTAGTGTGCAATACCCATAGAATTTACTTGGATTTTCACTTTTTTCCATTCAAAATTATGATATACTCTTTACTCCAATAATATACAGATTATAATTAGCAGTCACAAGAAATGTTTGAAATCCAAGAGGTATAGAAATGTAAGTTCCCATAATATTCTTATAGTGTAAGTCTTTTCATTACTTAAAAAAAAAAAAATCTATTTGTTCAAGTTTTGTAAAGCTGGGAAAGAAAGATGGAATGCATCCATGATGTCTGATGTGAGGGTTTCAAGTAACGGAAGTTCAAAAACATACTAAAATATAGATTCTGTGTCACATCCTCTCATTCTCTACTTAGGCAATATGGCAACAGGAAAACAGCAATCTGTTGAAGGCTGGAAGAATCATTTGGGATTGAAGAGCTCAACTCCTGTTTAGGAAATACAGATAGTACTGCTTGTGCTGCCAAATTTCTCTGGAACAACTGGGCAATATATTTAACCTCTTTGTCCTGTAGTTTCTCTTTACTAAAAGTACAGTGCTTCAGGTCATCAGTTTGCAAGTAGAGAGATGTATGATTTGGTCCATAAATCTACACAGACAGATAGGAAATGACAAGTAGAATAGCAATAGGAAAGCGAGAAAAATCCAAGCAATGATATATTCAGTTGAGGTTTTCAAAGAAATCTTAGACTATTTAGGAATTTCAGACTACCAAATATCCAATAGAGCTTATTTTTTCTTAAACACAGATATTACAAGAAAACAAGTCTGAGAATGTGAGGATAAGAATTGTTCCAAATTCAGTATTTACATTTAATCAGTATAGATAGACATGAGCTTCTGCACCTACAGATCTTCAGTGTCTGTCTACACAGATTTCTTGTTATAGCATCCATTTCTCTCCCCAAATAAGAGACCCTACAATCTCAAAGACATCATCTCAGTTTGCCTTCTGTTTCTAAAAGTCTGTTCTCCCTTTATTTTTTTGAAGAAAGGAAAGATTCATTAGTCTTTTCCTTATGTTAATTTACTTCCAATTCAAACTGTTGATCCTATTTTATTAGCCTTGGTGAAACATATTCTGCATTTCTCACACTGCAAGGATAAGGCTTCTTTGTAGAGCTGGCGAATATCCTATAATCTAACAATTCAATTAATTTGGAATGTGTCTTACTGATTAATAAAACCTTTTACAGAATTGGGTGTTTCATTGGTATTCATAACCTGACACTAATGATTTCCTTAATTCAGCAAGTTATGCAACACAGATGATAAAATATTTATGTTAAGATATTGTAAATTTAATTCTATTATTAAAATTTGATAATATTATAAAAGTTCTCATTCTAATCTAGTTTTATAATTAAATTCTACACATCTACAGGCCAGAAGAACTGGGCAAGAGAAGCAGATGAAGTTTAGTGGATTCTGGCCCCTGTGGAGAAATTGAGGCATTTTGTTAGAAAATGAGAACAGACTTGATAGGACACTGATAGAACTGCTGTGGCAGCAGCTAACATGAAAGTGTACAGCATGTGATTTAGAGAAACCATTACTTTTGAGGGTATACCATTTTTCAAAATATGCATTTATATGCATTTTTGTAATTTCATGCACATAAGAGTGTATTAGATTTGCATATTAGCATGGGCTAATATTCATACTTACAGAGAAGTACCTGGAAGAGTCAAGTGAAGTTCTCAAAAGGGACATGAAGCTCAACTCAAAACTCAAGAGCAATTTGCTTAAGCAAAGAGGTTTCAGTTTCCACAGCAATCTAAACTCTTGCTTCTTTGATGATGACATAAAACTCTACTTTTCAGTATTCTGCAGGTTTTGCTTCAAATTAAAACAAAAAACCCATATTCAAACGAGCTTTGGGATTGCTGTAACATGCTGATAGAAAACAGATAGGCCCATTGATTTTTCTACCACTGAAGTGGAAAAAAAAAAAAAACCAAAACCAAACAAAAAAAAACAAACCAGAACTTTCTTCATGGAACAATAGTCATATAGTGTTCATCAAGTCCCACAATTCTATCTTTAATCACATACAGCACGCATATCACTGCCTTTGATAAAAAAAACAACTTATTCTTCTATTTTGTTATGATCTTAAGAAAAACACATGGTCAGCTCATGCCCAGTTCCCAGATTCAGTACTCACACAGGGTCTTCACCAAGATTACAACCCTTAAAGAAAACTGTCCTTTTTGTTTGCTTTTTTAAAACATGTTTACTTTTCATTTTTTCTAGAGATGAAGTTCACAACCATGCCTTACACTTCAAAGTGTATTTCACCAAAAAAACCCCACCAAAACCCACATTTTACTTCACTTGCTCAAGCCCTATCTCTTCCTTCCCATAAAACTGCTGCAAGTAAAATAGCCTCTGATATTAGGAGTAAGTATATTTGTTCCAGTAAAAGTGCATATTGTTCATTTTTAACAGAAATATACTTTTAAGATGTCAGCTACTTATTTATTTCTAGTTCATTCATATGGTACTTTTCAGTGGCAAAACGCAAATAGCACTTTCAAGGTACATTTAATGTAGGTTTTGTATTACAATGCAAGGCATAAACCATAGCCCTGCAGAATGACAAAGTGTCTAC
Organism: Podiceps cristatus; assembly: GCA_000699545.1. Taxonomy (NCBI): domain Eukaryota; kingdom Metazoa; phylum Chordata; class Aves; order Podicipediformes; family Podicipedidae; genus Podiceps; species Podiceps cristatus. The sequence goes on along the minus strand of JMFS01092842.1, from coordinate 41,442 downwards.
AGCACTTCTTTATTTAAAAGAAACATTCCTGAACAGAATCTAGAAGACAAGATGAACCACAATTAGGATTCCTCAGTGACTGTTTGAATTTCCCTGCACCATTTCACATGTCTGTACTTTCCAGCTATCATCTTCAGATACTGCTGCTGACAGAGTGTTACTGATTCTGGAACAACTTCCTCTGATTATGGAAATTGTATGAGTAATGAAAACCAAAACACATCTTAGCAACGACAGTCAAATTGTAAAACAGTAAAAGAAATCTATCATTTGCATTTCTTATTTCCCAGTATAGGTGAATCCACAGTAGAAAGGAGGCCCTTAGGAAATAGATCTAGAATAATTTCCTTTTAGTTAGTTAAATCTTACTCCACAACTTTTCATTACCATTACAAATCAATAGTTATTCATATGTGAAGAAAGATTAACATCAAACAAAAATACTGCAAGCATGAATAACATTTTATGAAAAGCATAACAGGAGTTAGTGTTGGAAGTAACCCGGGATAGGAATGAACATGTGAGAAATACTTTTAATCCAAAGAGCTGCTATGTCACATACCTGCTGAAAGTATCTGGATATCTACCCCCCTCCCCCCCCAAAAAAAAGTACTTCTCAGAAATGTACGCTCTTTTCCAGAGTCTTGTGTCAATACAATACAGTCACTCTCACTCTACAACCCACCAGTAGCATGTTGAGTAACAGTTTTCCCACTGTTCTTATGAAGTTCACCATGCTGCAGAAAATAAGCAATGGTCTCCATGACCAAAGAGGGACCAAAAAAAAAAAAAAAAAGACATCTGGTGGTCATCTACTCCTACCTCTTCTACTCAGCAGAGCAAGCAACAGATTCAGATGAGGCTGCCTGAGGCCTTTGTCAGCTCATCCCTGGGGTTGGGCAACCAGCTACCTCCCTTGGCACTTGCTCTAGAGTTGGATGCGGAAAAAATTGTTGTTCAATTTAATTTTCACTGTCAGAGGCTGTGACCATTGCCACTTTCCTGCCCTACAACCTCCCTTACCTGGGAAAAGGCGGCAGTTTGGTGCCCCAAGTCTTCTCCTCTCCAGGCTGAAGAAGCCCCACTCCCCAGCTGCTCCTTTATGTCATACGCTTCAGCCCCTTTCCTTGGTACCTTTCAGCTGGACTTTTAGTTTGCCTATAACTGGTTTCGTGGACTTTCTGGTACAGCAAAAATTTCCCTTATCAATCAATAAAATCAGCTTCTTCAAAAAAGCTTAAAGTGTAGATCATCATTTCAGTACCCAAGAAAGCTATTAAACAGGTAAATGAATGGTCCAGAAAAGTGACCAAGCACTGGCACATGATCAAACTATTATTTTTGTCTAATAGTTTCTATTAGACAGTATTATATTTTACTATTAGATAGCACTAACAAATTGTTAGAATAGTCCCTCGCATGTTTTGCACATATCCAAACACTCCCCCAGACAACTACCAGGCACAATTTCCAGAGTTAAAAAAAAAAGAAAAAAAAAAAATCAAACTCTTCCATGAGCCATTTTTAATATGCAGTTTGCACACAGTGACCCTCTTCTGGAGGCTAACAGACTCCAAAACAGCTGCAAGTTATTCCAATGAACATCCCCAAGCATGTTTAATTTACTGATACTGATGTCTCCTACGCTTTCATTATCTTATCTTAGGGACTTAACCAAAGACCATGCTTATCTCTCTTTGGTTAATATTAAAAAAATACACATTCATAGCTCATGTTTTATGATAACCAAGAATAAAAACATTCCTCTTCTGTCGTCAATTGTGTAACATCCATATAGCCTCATATCTATACCCATTTAAATTACACCACAGAAGAGTGGAGATTCATACTAAAAGTCCCTCAGTGTCACTTCTGCCCTTTGCCATATACACCAGGGAACACACTTCCCCAGGTAACTGTTGATCCTCAACACATCACACAGTAATAACAAAATCCTATCTTTTACTGCAGCCTGCCTTTCTGTAACTGCTTTGCAAACTGTAAACAGGGGAAATAAGACTGTACTAAGGCCCGTGGTAAACATATAACATGTATAGTAAATACACAAGGAAAATGCAATTAAACCACAGAAGATACTGGTTAAAGACTCTATTCCCAAGTTATGTGTGTTGGAAGATCTCTTCTCTGTAAGATACTGGTTAAAGACTCTATTCCCAAGTTGTGTGTTGGAAGATCTCTTCTCTGGTTTAAGTTTTTCATGATGAAACTTCAAAACGCAAATACCATGAAGCAAGTGAAGTGCAATTAAAAGTATATCCAAGTGAACTTTTAGATGGCATGTTTCCCTCCTTAATGTCTACCTATGACTTCTATTAGCAATAAAGCAATTTTCCCATTCCTTGAGAAAAATAAAGTCTCTAGCTGAGAATTTATTCAGGACTATATTTTTTTTTTCCACAGAAATCTTAAATATAAAATAACTTGTAACATTATTTTACCAAAAAATACAGTTAAAATGCTTACATTAAGGCATCTAGCACTGAAAAGTTCTCCTTACAGTGCACAAGTTTAAATAGAAGAAAATAATCACAGGTAAAATATTCAAGTAAGATTTTTCATTCCTTTACAATTTTTATACTGCTAAATAGTGATTAAGCTGTACTTTTATTTTAAAACTTTACTTTTTTCTGAAACATGTATACTAATGCCTACTAGTAATTAAAGTGCAATTAAAGCTGAAGGTCATACAGCATTTTGTTTCTTTATATTAAATTCCAACTCTATCTACAGAATTGTTTACATTTACTAAGATATTTGTGCATTTAGAATCAAAACATCTAAGAAGTAACAGTGCCATCTTATAAGGCTATTCCCATTTTAATTTATTTTACAGTAAAATGTTTAAAATCAAAGTTTTAAGTCAAATAAGACATGTAAGGAAGGCTATTGCTAGTGTTTTTAAAAAAGTTCTTCAAAGTTAATCTCATTCTCACATTAACATCCTCCTTTTATGGTACAGACTGCTGTTTCCCTACTACTAGATTTTTTAAAAAAAAACTCTTTTGAATATTAATTGACATAATTGCCAAAACACTTTGCCTTAATAAAAAAAAGCCAGGTAACATGTAAGTGTGTGTTAGCTTATTTGGGGAAACAATTATAACAGTACATGACAAGCCAAAAAGCCAATTATATACTTTAAAGACAATTGTATAGCTAACATTCACATAGTATCCAAAAAGACAAAGAGATACATTTAATAGATATTCAAAGGAGCTGAAAAACATTTCCTACAAGAAAGATGAGTATTTGTGATAACAGGACACTAGCTTTTAGCCTCAGAGTTTCCTTTCCACTCCAGGAAATCCTTGATAATGCAACTTAGGGAAGTTTAAAGCAATATACAAGAGAAACTGTCTTGAAGAGTTATCCATTCTTTCAACTTTTTTTTATACTTAATCATTTTCTATTTTAATACTTCTCTTAAGAAGCTGTTGATCTCTACAAATAGCACCACTGCTCACATTTGAAACAAGATTCTGACGTTGTCATTCTGCCACGTACTGAGGGTACAGCCATTGCCAAAGTACACAGCTATCAGTTATGACACCTGAGCCAACAGTTGTGCTTTCAGCTGTAGTGGAAGACAACTAACAGACAGAAAGTCTTAAATGAGCCATTCTAAATGAACCTTTTTTGTGACAGTATCTCAAACCCTAACACAATATTTCATAAGTGTCCCTAAAACACGAACAAGGGATTGAAGTTTTGAGTCCCTCTACCCTAGTTTATTACTTCTTTTCTACAGCAGTCTCCCAAAGGAGCTTAACAGTTCTTCAGGGTACCTTTAGAAATCACTATGCATATTTAACTACTAATTTTAGGCATTAAATAGATATACAAAAATCAAATGGTTAATGACCAGTATGACAAAAAACTACACAAAAAGGGATGCTTAAGGAATCCCTTAAGGAAATAGGTATCTTTTAAGCAGCACAGTTACACTGATATTCTAAATATTGATCATTTGCAGACAAAACAACATAAAAGCAAATTAAAGTTTATCAGGTGGCAAGAAACTGACATTCTGAATCAATGAATCACTGCGTTACATTTAATCCCAATTGATTTGAGTAGTTCAGTACATCTTCTGAGCTTGTCTTTATGTCATATTGTAAAGTGTAAGGCAAATGGAAATTTATTAAGCTATGAATCCTTTATTACTTAAATTCAATAAGCTCTAAATGGCTCATTCATAAATGGCAGCTCAAGTCTTCCATGTTTAAAATTTAATACAATAAAAAGCTTTTGTACAACTGACACGGTGGTCTAGCGGCAGTGTGACAGACTGCACTGTCAAACTGAATCTTAAACCATTGCTTGGAGCCCAAGAGAGTGGTAAGGCCGGAGGGAGCACGGGCACAATCCAACAGAGGCTGAACGGTATCACTGAGCTCTTGAAGATGAAGCTGCCAGACACAGAGGGAACAAAGTCCTCTCAGGAGAATTTAAATCTCCAAGATATGGGGTAAAGATGAAATTAGTATCTGTATTTTTTCCTGTTGAGGTAGCAACTGATCACTACGGTTACCTAGATGGACCCAAATGATACAGACTATAGATTTTGACATTAGAAAATGACCTAACCAGAGCACCGAATAAGCTGTGTTGCAATTCAACATACCTCCCACCCCCTCCAAATAACTGCTTAGACAACTGGTGCCTATCAAGCAAGACTAACTTGAGCAACAGCTCAAAGCATAATAAAGTGTGTAATAAGGATGCCTACTTTCATCCATATCTATTCTCATGGGTAGTGTTGTCCTAATGAAAAGCAGCACATGCTGCTACTGCCCGTTTCATCTCCTCATCTGGTAATCTGAGCAACAAATGCTGGACTTCCAGGAGGCCACAGCCATCAGAGCACGCAAGCCTCATTGAAACGTAACAAGGGTTGGTGCCTTATGCCTACCAGCTGCTACAGAAATCCTTGTCACAACCATTAACTAATGAAGAGGTGAAATCCTTATGATTAGACAGGGTAGCTGTAGCTGGTAAGGTTTTGCAGATATAAGCGATATGAGAAATAGACAATACATGTTTTCAAGAGGTAGTAAAAGACAACCAAAACACACATCAGGAATGTTTACATCCCACACTGAATTACTGCAGCTGACAAACAAAAGCTATTTTTATTAACTCCTGGACAGAGAAGATTTAGCTCCAGTTTTAAAACTAACTGCCTTTTGGGATCCAGTTCTAAATTAGTTTTCATATTCAGAACACCTAATAAAAAATATTGAAGTCCAGCATGGAATAAATTACAATACTTGGAAACACTGCTGGTGTAATTCTGCAGTAAAATTATACAAAACAATGTGTGGAGAAGTATCCTATACAGCATATTTTTTGAGGAGGGATGGAGGGGGCACAAGCTAAAAATGACCAAAAAAGCCACCCCACAAACACCACGTTGCCTACTTCTTGGAAACATATCCAAAATGACTCTATTGGGGTAGCAGCACGATCATCCACAGTAGAAGCAGGGTCTGACATGGACATTCTTCTCAAGGTTATCACCTTCCTCCTCCCACCCCCTCTGAGCAGTTGAGAATGGGTCTGGAAAACCACAGAAGAGCTATTTTTTTTTTTTTTTTTTATGAGGCTTGATTGGTGTCTTAGCAGCTTCACACTGGGCAGCAAGAATACTGCATGGCCTCCCATCGGCATGGTCACCAATTGGTCTTTCTGTGCCACATCATCTGATTTTTCACATTACTTAAACAGCTTTTGATGCAGTGATTAATATATGAAGATGAGGTAATTGATACACAGTACAGGAGTTTAACTTCTGGTATGTGCCAAATACCAAATAAATTACTGAACATTCTCTACTGCATGGGGATATAGCCACAGTTGCGATACCAAGTATGTATTTGTCAGCAAAAGAATTTAAACTAGTAACTGGAAAGACTCAGTTTTCAACTGAATGTTGAGGCAATTTTCACTCTCAAACATCTAGGAACTGATTTAATTTGTTATTAGTCTGAGATTTAATCTATCTGTTGATGTTTATTTGAAATACAAGTTATCATGATATCATGCAGCTCTCAAATTCTAGATGATATAACACATTCTCATCCCAAAGAAGTAATTGTAAATTTTGTCATAACTTCGGTAGCATAAAAAATTGTCCAAGATATGCTATTCAGATTGGACTTGTTAAGTCTTCATAGAAACATGCTTAAAATGGACCAAATGTGAAATTCTAGACAAGCAAGCCTGTGAAGCTTTTAGGTAATTTCTTCAAGAATTCCTTCGGTGGGGTACATAAGCTACTGCCTATTTTACCAACAAAACCAGTCTTATCTGACTAGCATGGCAGTATATCCTAGAGACAAATAATTATTCTGTTATTTAGCAACCACATGAGGAATAAAACTGTATTGAAGCAAAATAAGAATTTTTCTGCTTGTGGGCACAATAAAATAGAAAATATATACACACGTACTTTTGTCAAGTGACACAAGAATATTCCATTCATTTGGAAATGAAGGGTGGATTAAAACAGCCCACCCTATTTTTCCTTTCACTTTTTGGAATCTAGATCCATTTAAAATTATATATAATGTAAAAAAAATATTTAAAACATCTGAAAGCAAAACATTGTGTTTTCCAAATTAAATCTTTATGCCATGCTTTTTTAGGCTACAAGCATTTGCTGAATTGGACAAAACAGTTTGAAGTCTGAGTCATTCCCTTTAAAACTCTACACTTAGCAAAACCTTTAAAACAAACAAAAAAATCTATAGCATTAAGTTGTATTTTCTGTACTTATAGACACTGTTCCTATTTAAGGTATCTTCTTTTTAAAGCTGGATCCCACTTGCCATATTTAATTTTCAAACAGGAAGCTATATTCTGTTATTTTACAACAAACACAAATGAACTATTCTGACTTCTGCTTTGTACACTTACTTTTGTCTTGACCTGTGTTTTCTTATTGGCTTGAAGCAGCTGGAAACTAAAATACTCACACTTGGATCTTTCCATAGGTCTCATGTCACATTTGATAAAAAAGAAAGAAGAGTAACTTTGTGGAAGGGCTATTTATTAATAATAATATTGAGTATTCAACTGTGTTAAAGAGTAAATGCTTCACTGTATTCAACACAGAGTCCTCTTGAACAGACAAATCTTCAAAATGTAAAGAATTTTGACAGTTCTCTCTCTCCAACTTCTTTATGCTTTTCTTTTGACCTTAAGGTTTGCCTAATCCTATTTAGTCTGCATGCATAAAAATAATAAATGGTTACTCACATTTCAAATAGAAGAAATATGTTTATATATTAAGTACTTAAGTAGTATTAATTCACTGAAATACAAAATGTCACTGTAACACACGGTAAGAGAACTTCAGTCTGAGATTTGTTGCATATTTAAATCTAAAAACAACAATGAAAAACAGCCTTTGAGATAAATATTGTGCAATACACTGAAGGCACAGAATTGCATTTCAGGTGAACAATATGTTTCCCAACTTCAGCATATTTTATTTTTAAATATTATTCTCTTATGAAAGAAAAAAAAAAAAAAGAGATGGGCAAACTGAAGTGTCTTTCAGCATAACTGGATATGGAATAGCCCTTTATCAAAATATAGCCTTCTCTTCAAAAAGATCAGAGGAGCCACTAACCTAGAAAATATTGAAGAGATTAATGAAAGGGAACCTAGAAATAAATTCTGGTATAGGATATACTGCTAGCACCATATATAATTTAATATTGTTAAAACAAATACTACTCTATTCTACTTCAAGCTCTCTAAACATGAATTGAATACTCGATGCTATGGGAATATTTGTGTTTTACGATTCAATTAAGAACATAACTAATCAAAATCACATCCAAAAGAGACTCCTCTTCCTGTGGTTTACACACAACCTCATTGCTTCTGAGCACTCATATGAATAAATATATTGGGGTTCCGATATCTTTCCATATATTGGCTCCTACTAATTTTAAAGTAAATCCAAGACTCCTTTTATATTTTTCTGCACAGTTCCCACCATCAGCCTTTTTATCGCTCAGGAAATTTAATCTGGATGTTATTTTAGCTTCAACTTCTAAATCCTCATATTCAGATGCACAACTTCACATGTCTGGTTATAAACACACCTCATCTTGCTGACTTATTTCTAACTTTGAGCTTTTTTTTGTGCTCGTCATACCATCTTTTTGTCTTCTCCTTAGTTTGTAAACACTAGAATAGCGATCATAATCTTTCTTGTCTTTGTACCACGCAAAACACATTGGGACCCAATCTGTAACTAGCACCTTTTCCACTATAGGAACACGAGCACAAAAAGAGCTATGGATCATTTTCACGGTCACACTCTTACAGGAACAATCCTAATATAGTCTGACCAGTTCATAAAGCAAGCCTGAGGGGAAAAAAACAGATAGCCCCCACACATCCTATATATACCCACCACTATATACTAAATTACAAACTGAAGTTATACCTGTGTTCCAAGCTTTTCATAGAGACATAAAAAACAAAAAAAAAAAAAAGACTTCAAAGAACCAAAGAACCCTACTTGAACTATAAGAAGAGGCAGAGATAACTGATACCTTACTCCTCTACAGTTTTGTAAGGATAGGTTTTTGAGGTTTTTGTGGGGGTTTTTTTGTTGTTGTTTGGGTTTTTTTTTTTTTTTTTGGGGGGGGGGGGGGGGATGGTGTTGGTGGTTTTTTTGTTTTGTTTTGTTTTTAATGTCTTCAAGTTTTACACAGAAATGTATCACATCATGACCAGGATGTTACCAGAAAGAACTATCCTGATAATGTATGTGTTAAAATAAGGATAGAAACAGGACAACAAATATTCTTAACCAAAAAAGTTACTTTCAGAAAATAGTATCCAATTCAAACTGGCTTATTTAGGTTAATTCTGACAAAATTAATTCAGAAGAACATTAAGAATAATTTTAATTCGGAAATGTTGTTTCCAATAAGGCATATTATGTTATTATGCAGAATCACTTAAATATTTTAAAACACTTAAAATGTAAAGAGTTTTTGCTCCTAGTTTTCAGCCACATATTTCTGGAAACTTTTCATTATGTGAAAATATTCATTGCTTTGCCTTTTCATCCTTTATAGGATTTTAATATGTTTTGTAGCACAACTATTCAAATTTCATGCAGATAAATTCTACTTTTTAAACATCTCTACTGACAAACTTCAAGACTAGAATGAGATTTAGATGACTTGCATCACTTTGTGTCAATTATCTACCTATTACTTATACGCTTGAGCTATCAAAGCGTTATAGCAATATATTAATTTCTACGTGAATTCCTATGCGTTATTTTTCAGTTGCCACCATGACAAATAACTACATCATCACCTCTGTCAGAACTTTTTAATCAGTAGATCTCAAAGGTCTTTGCAAAGAGGGAAACACGCAGCAGTTACCATTGCTTTAGCAATTCATTACTTTTTCCACAAAGAATCAGCTTGTTGAAACAAACTGTTTACAAAATAGGACTGATTTTCCTGATTTCCCAAACCAGGCTTCTTAAGGAGGGTGGAAAGACAGCTTGAAATAGGAATTAAAAAAAGAAAAAAACAAAATCATTTACTGTTCTGGCATGTTAAAATTCCGCAAATATTCTCAAGTCTTCAGAAAACAAAAGAATCTAAATGAAATGTTCTGATGAAGATAACTACATTTTAATTCATAAATAATTAAAAATACAAGATTTTATTTTTCATTCTGGTATGAAAGATTTATCTTAGCATTCGTCCTGGTACATGAATGCAGCACGCAATGTATTACCAACAAGCACCTCAGCCTTACATTGAAGATGAAATAATAGAGACACAGAGACCCCTAGAGTAAAAGCAGAGATTGGAGAAGATAGAGACCTGGTGGTCTTCACATCTCTACCAAGCTACATGGCCCCCTGTGGGGTCTGTTTACGTAAAGACATAAATGAACACTTGTAGGCTGTATTTTCACATTACCAGAACACAGTCATAGAATCTGGAAATTAAATGAAGAATCTCATCACTGAATGAAGGGAAAGCCCCTTATTAGAATCTAAGAGCACAGGTGAACAAACATTAGGTCACGCATTCATAGAAACTTGCAGCACAGTTATTCTAAGTGTATTAAAAGACTGCTTTACAGTTGGTCTCTTGCCTACACATCATAGCGTAACTTCTCAAGAAAAATTCGCAGTGCTGTGAACCTCTCCTGTTCCTCTCACTTCAGGGAGCCTTCACAGGTATCCAACACCTGCAAGTGCTCTGACAACACGCCACCATCTTCAGTTTTCCACACACAAAAATTTAGTATTTCTACCCCTTCCATCCAAAAAGGCAAATACCTTACCTCAGTTAACCCTTTAAAGAGCAATTTTTTAATAATGGAGTGTTATAATGTACTCATTACAATACAGAAGTGGGCATCTAGAGGACATTTTTTTTTGAGAGGCAAGATAGGTACAGAAGTGGGCATCTAGAGGACATTTTTTTGAGAGGCAAGATAGATGTACATAGGTGTTTTCACAAAAGTTTTTTTGTATATTGAAGTCTACCATGTTGTTGTGCAGAAAGAAGAAGAGTTGATAAGTTGCATCCATACACTTCAAAACACAGAAAGAGCTGGTAGTACAGTACAGCTTAAACAGCAACAAGTTACTTCACTTACAAAATCAAAAGGCAGGATAAGGTGGAGTACAGAGCTGCAGGAACTGAACATAGCTCTCTCTGACAAAGAGAGCAGAGCCAATATAAATAGCACAAAGAGAGCTGCCTAAAAGCCTTTTATTTTTTGGAAAGAGTCTGGCTAGGAAAAGCTAGTTACACAGGCAAAATTGTCAGAGGGCACCAATTAAAGAGGGATATTAACATTATTTCAGGAACTTCAGAAGCAGAGGTATTGCCCACTTGTATTCGCACAAAAGTAAATCAACTACTCCTACCTGAACTTCAGAGAGTCTACTAGCCAAAAGTAATTGCTTCAGGATCTCAGCCTTTGACATCAAAAAAGGTTAGCTCCCAGTTATTAAGTGACTGAGAAAAAAATTCCTCTGTGAAGGCAGGACATTAGTATTATGCCAGAGCTAGATTATACACTCTTTGAAACAAGGACTAAGCCTTACTAGGAGTTTATTCAGGATAGATCCAGGCTCTTATCTGCTGAACTGCAGTGTATAAGCACCAGGAAGGAGTTATAATAGGTGCTAATATATCTTCACAGGACATAAAAACACCACCACATAAATTCTTAAGGAAATTGACCTTCAGCTAGACTTTATCAGCAAAAACATCCAAGTAACTCACAAATGGGTCACATAGCTAAACTGAGATTAAAATTCATACAAGCATCTTGAAAAAAGAGAGGCAGGGAAACCCTAAGGTACTTTCTCACTCACAAAAGTCAAAGCACAGAACCCTACCTACAAGAAAAATACCAACAAACACAACATTCTCTTTACAACACTCACTGAACTTACCTAAAGTGAAGAAATTCTTCTCCAAGAAAGGAAGATCAGCCTTGTTTTTATTCTTTTAAAAATTATGTTGTAACTCCACCCCTCACTACATCAAAAAACTCCTCTCTGAATGCACCCCACATCTTCAGTTACCTTTGTTCCTTTATTCCTGTCCATCCAGCAGGGCCAGCTGCAAGCAATGCTCCTGCTTGGATGGCCCTCAGCTGTAGCTGGGGCAGCAAATCAGACCTGCTAATTGGGGAGTTACACTGCAGCTGTACCCCTGCCCTTAAAAACTTGCCTTTCTCACCCCTCTGCACCTGTCAGATTTCAGAAGATATGTAGCTATTGAAGGTCCTTGAGACTTTTAGCCTTGTGACATAGGAAATTCACTCATTAGCTTTCCATATGTTTTTTCATTTCTCTTCACAGTACTCCAATTGGCATGGTGCTAAGGCTAAAACAAGCAGAAAGCAATGAAAAGAGAAACCCTGTCCCCCCAGTTCAGTATTAAGAAGCTGTGGACTACCAGCTGGGTGATGCTGTACTGAAGAAAGTACATGCTCACATCCTCCAAAAGGAAAGGTGAAAATATGGGCCAATTCCTTGAACTTCTTGTAGTAAACTTATTTGCTAGTTTTCTGTAACAGCAGAGCTGGCATTGCCTTTGCCTTCTGAAAGACAAAAAGGCCAAGAAACACATGGTGGCCATCTCTGATGAGTCCACCTGTACTCAGACAAAATAGGGGTCAGGGTGCTCACAATGAAAGGAATCACTGGTTATCAAAATCCGAAGAGCATATTAAGCAGCAATCTCTGAAAATATAAAAGATTAAAATGTTTAGAAGCAAAAGAGCAAATAGAATTTGCATTACATCTCTGATTCACACTCCAAAAGCAGAAATTAATAAGTACTTTTAGAAATCTGCTGTGTGCAGTGAATATTGAAAGTCAAAAATGGAAAGTTACATTCTTACTTTCCCATCAGCTTGAGGGAGTAAATGACATTTCTGATACATTTTTCAACAGAATTGGTAACAAAGTTCCTTTTGAAAGAGCCTTGAGTTATCTGACCGATTTTCTCCAAAAAGAAAGCTGTACATAAAACTATTTTCTTTGGGGAAATAGGGCTATAACTGATTACGCAGTCACCAATATTTATGACAGATTATGACACATATGGGTTTGTTGAAATCCTGACAAAATTGGTACTGTTTTTTTCATCAACCAAGCTTTGAAGACTAATTTGTAGCAATACCACACTGGATAATAGGTCTCTCATGAGCTACAGGATTGGCCAAATAATGCAGTCTAAGAACGGAAAACAAATATGATTCCACAAATTCATAAAACCATAGCTCTGGAAAAGCTTGTCTCATATAGTAAGCTTTTAATACACTTAGAAGAGTGGGCTGATACTTCTCCTTAAGTATAATCAACATTTACAAATCATTACAACAAATGCAATCTGAAAATACAAAATAAAGTCTTATGGTAACACTCCAAATAATGAGACCCAAACACAAGACAAGAAGAAAAATGAGGTTTGGAAAATATATGAGCAAGTGTGAGAAGACCAAGCTGGTCAGTCAGGAAAAACACACATTTAACTTGTGACAGAAAGCAAAGCTCATCTAGGTGTTTAGAGAGTAGGTAGTCAGAACTGTTGTATTTGAAACATTGTATTAGAAAATACGGAATTTTCAGGGCTCAATGGCAGCAGTATCCAGATTATATCTGTCCAAATTAAGTCAACCATGCTGCACGAAACAGCACAGTGAAGAAAGCTGAAAGCAAAATGAAGGGAGCTAGTAAATATGAAAAAACCAGAAACAAGAAGTTTTACAAACAAATCTCTCATCAGCTTATCCCACTGTTGCGCTGCAAGAGGTATACATTGAGAATGAGCAGGCTACTCCATTCTCCCTGCTCTGAGAAGCCTTAAAGGATTTTCTATTACTCTATCAGGATACTGTAATATGAATAAATTGTACTGATTCTGGGTTACTGAAAAAATCAGGGTTACATGGAACTTCAGTCTGGTTTGTTTGGTTATTACAACTTTTGGGCACCTTTTGGCTAACTTTGTGTTAGATTTTTAGGCAGGAACGAAAAATATTTTGTAAGACAAGTAAGAATCCATGGCACAGGTTAAAGCAATCAAATTGAAGCTTCGTGTGAAGGATGTTGGTGCTGTTGGTAGGCAACATCTGCTTCCTTACTGAGAAAGCAAGAAGAAACACAGGTGGAGAAAAAGCAGTAGAACAAAAAACCACACACTTCATTAGCAAAGGCAAGGAAAGCAAAGCTTTTGATGCAACAAAGAGCAATCATGGAGCCACCAAGGCATCAATAGGCCTGACAAGGCATCACTAGTAGAGCTTGTTCTACAAACACTGATAACAAATAACGGGGCAGCAATTTGCCTTTAAAGCAGTGATTCCCAGATGGCAGTCTGTAGGGCCACCCATGAACCACAAGGCCACAAAAGCACTTAGACACCCTCTCCCATATGACCATGAACTCCCAGGTGTCTGCAATACAGGGCTGAGGCCTCTCCCCTGGCTCCTTTACCAAGCTGCATGCTGACCCAGAAGGCAAATCAGTCTGGCAACCACTGAATTCACATGAAAAACTGAAGCATATTGATCTGGTGAAATCTCAAAGATAATCCAGCCTGCAATGCAGTGGAGGCACAACTGGATGATAGCATGTAATTGGTGAATGTGTGTTGGAGTGAAATAAAGACCTTGCTGGTTTGCAATTAATTTTAGATGTTTCCTCTGGAAAACAAGCATTATTTGGCTTTGATTTTACCTTTAAAGCTTGCAGGAGCTATGATATCTTACCTGAAGAATACCATTTAGCTACTAGGATAAGACAAGTTTCACCCTTGTTAAACTGTTAAGATAATGATTTGTAATATAAATTAGTAGGAGTAACAGTGAAATAAGGAAGTCAAGCATGTCAGAAAAGTTGATCAGCAAGATGTATTATTTAAATTTTTACTAATACGATTAATAGATGGAATAAATAGAGAAATGAACTAGCAAGTCGCACATAAACACCATATAATTTTTTATATAAACTTTATTGTCTTATATAATTTTTCACCCATTTTTTTTTAATAGAGAGAGGGAAGAGAAGAGAGAAAGCAAAACCTAGGATACTAGTAACACAACTGCCTTCTTAAGAGTTATTGTATAATTAAAATTCATTTCCTAGCATGAAATTTTGGAATTAGTGAGGATGAGCACCAAGGAAATGTATATCATTCACAATATGAATAAGAAAAGTCCATTATTTCATACATAAAGTGTGCTAACTGGTCTAAATTATACATTAGTAAGTTTGATTACATATCTGTTAATTCTTGGAAAAAAAAGCCACTAAGAAATTAGGTTTGTATCAAGTGTATGGAGGTTCACGGAGCTTGTATAGTACACAGGTTCTTAATATAGGTTCAGCATAGGCTATCAAATGTTTCAAATGTCTGTATTTTTCTTATTTCAATTCTGAAAAGTAAAAATCCAGATAAATTCTCAAAAGAGAATATTTTGAGAAAATTTGGAATGAAGAATGTTGAAAGTTTACAGGTTTCTCTTTCTATAAAAACTACTCAGGATTTTAACATTGCATTTTTGCTTTTATCAGAAATACTGACCAATAAGTTTAATAAATGACATCTCTCTAAGTCCTAAGAAAATACTAGAAACAAATAGAAGTTCTAAACCTATAACAATTCAGTGACTAAAAGAGCTTTGGACTTATGATCAGTAAAGGAGGATTGTGGGTTATCAATTCTCTTGTTTTAAGGCAAAATATGATTTCTCTGCATGAAAGTAATTCTCTTCACAACATACATGTACCTCCCTTTACTAACAAAAAATGTAAGTATAGTCAAGGCTGGTGTTTTCAATGCTCCTTCCTATACTGATGAATATGAGAATTAATGCAGGTCCATGTTATGAACTGAGAACTACTTAACGACATTATTATGTTTATTATCAAAAAAATAATTTTTTTCATCTCTGAATTGGTTTTTATCTTAAAATAATTGTGCATGTCATAAAGCCATACATGAACTAGTGGTAAAACACCCCTCTTTAGTCAGTGAAAACAAAAACTTTGTTACAGGGTCTCTCACTGCAGCAGATCTTCATTACATCTATACACCTGATGAGTGTAACACCCTCCCTGCCCCACTGGAAAATGGCTTTACCAAGTGCCCCTAACCATTTCTGTTTGGTTTTTGTTTGTTTGTTTTTTCTTCATACTTTACTTACAAATCAGCCACAAATTTTAACTAACATCATCAGTGGAAGACACTCACCTCTTCCGCTGACAATTTGAGCCTTGGATTCAGGGCTAGTGATTAAATTAGCAAGTCAAACAAGGTAAATATGGGAGGAGGAAACAGAAACATCTTTGCTGCACCTTCTATTCTAAGCCGATTATGCTGATGGCCACATTTTGGTTTTAAATCACTGGTGTATCTGCCCAAATAATGCATTTGACATCATTTTCACAGATAAGTAATTTCACCTACAGAAATTTTTCACAGAGCCTAATCGGCTAACATAATAAAAGGGGACAATTGAGGAGGAACACACAAACTAACATCAGTAACTTCCAGATGCTGGTAATTTGTCCGTTCTTTACAAATCCAATGTGTCCTTTGTTTATTAAGATGGACAAAACATTTCCTACTTGTTCAGCCAAAGACGTTGGCAAAACACGAACATTTATTTTAACAACCTTAAATTCAAGGGCAATCCAAAGAGAAAGGAGCAGGAGAACAAACTACTACACAGAGCATAAAAAATCCATCATACTGACATAGCTCTCTTCTCTAAGGAACCAAGAAAAACATTTCCAACACAAGGTACTGAAGACAAACCTACTCCCAGATATGTGCATTGCTTAGAACTGGACAATAAAACATATTTTGCATTTACTTAAATATTCATTCATTCATTTGCTCATTTAGACAGTTCTAGACAGTTGTAAGAGCATGGACTGGAAGCATGAAAAACTACAGAATATTTAGACTGCACCACTTTGACTTATATTTTAAATAGAAAAATCAGACAAAATAATATAAAAAGATATCAAAGAGAAATACAGTCAGGAATTCAAAAAGACACTTTCTGAATAAAAAATAAATACAGTAGCTTCCATATAAGATACAGAATTTGAAAAATAAGAGAGAAAAAAACCCCTGCATCCATTTTGCATCAAGCAGTATGACAGTTTACAGAAGGAGAACTATTATCTACTATAAATCAACACTGTAATACCCTTTAATGCACATTTTCCCTTTATTTGTACCTCATGTGAATGTTGGTAGGATAAAAACAGAGGTTAGGGAGTGGAAAATGTGTTTGATCACTGTGTTTCTGTTTGTTTAAGGGAACACTGGAATTTCAGTAACTAGGACTCTGCGCATACTCACCATGAAAGAATATGAAGAAAGGTTTTGCTGAAACAAAACCTGAAACAGCATGCTTCCCCGAGCCAATAGATTACCTCAAAGAGCAGTCTTTTAAAACTGCTTTATTGTAAACCTTGGAAGAGATGCAGATTTCAGGGATTCTTAAGTCCAGCTACATTTCTCCTTTAAGTAGTTGACTGTCACTATATCTGATCTCAATGAAAAGATGTATACTTATCCTAATTAGATGCTTTCATCAGGTATATTTAATAACATATAGATTTATCCAAAATAAAAAGGTCAGTCATGAGGGCACTTCATCCTGAAAGATGGAAGAGCATAGCGTGGGGAAGGAGGTGGGAAGGGATTGGCCATCGCAGTGTGAAGAATTCCTCGATAAAGCATCAAGTACCACTAATGTCTTATAAAGAGATGATTGCAGCTTCGAAGCAATGAAATGCTGCTTAATGTAGGTAGAGGGGTGCCAAGACTGAGGCGTGCTATCTCCCAAATAAATTCAAATTAAATACGTTTCAAGAGAAAGGACTGCTTCTCACTACATCTGCTAAAGGATACTGGAAAGAAAACAAGCCATAAAGGCTGTGTATTACACTGAGATACAGCACTTCTTGGGAAATACAGTTGATGAAGGAAGATAAAATCCATATAAAGATGTATTTCAGGATAGCATCAACAGCAAGTTAGCAGGGTGTTTATCTGGTACACTATTCAGTCTTAACCTAGTATAAATACAGCATTTACAAATATAGAAAGTATTCTTCCAGTTGTTTTGTTTATGTCCCTTATTGAAAAAAAAAAAAAAAAAAAAGGTTGTAGCTGGGGTGTTCAGCTTGGATATTGAAGATAAATACTTTTTAAGGTATTTTATCTAAACCTGAACTTGAATCCATGGTGAAAAAGTGGTTAACTGTCTAGGCATTGGAACAGGCTGCCCAGGGAAGTGGTTGAGTCTCCATCCCTGAAGGTATTTAAAGAACGGATAGATGCGGTGCTTGAGGACATGGTATAGATGGACTTGGCAGTGATGGGTTAACGGTTGGACTCGATGATCTTAAGGGTCTTTTCCAACCTTGACAATTCTATGATTCTATGATAAAAGCAAGGCATTCCTTGCCTAAAGTCCAGTCTGCAGGGCCCTAGAACGTGCCTCAGAGGCTGAACTGAGAGCTGGCACATCAGCAGGCAGGAGGAAGAGGAGGAGGATGGGTGCTCCTGTGCCGTGACAGAGGGACAGATCTGCAAAGCAGCAACATAGCAGGAGCGTGTCTGACTCTCAAGGAGTGTGAGGATACCATCATAAACTCCTTTGGTTTAAAACTGGACTTCATTCAGAATCACATGAACATTACTAACCTCCCTGTGAGTTGTGAATTTTGTGGCATATCTTTACTATTAAATATCATAAAAGTGATTATTTTTATGATTTGAAGCACTTTAATGATTTTCCTAACACCAGTCTCTTCTGTCTCTCTTTTTTTTTTTTTTTTTTTTTTTATCATACTTACACATTTCTTCCCAGGAATCTAATACAAAAATGGGAGAACAAGAAAAATTATGATGAAACTTCAGCAAATCTTCAGAAAATACCTTACCGATACTATCCCCTCAATGAATACATCTAAATAAGTGCATGGAATGAACTGTAAATACTCTGTTGTGTTCTCATTGTTACCACTGATAATATGCTACAGTTCTCATAGCTAAACTAGAAAGGTTTAAAAAACTGCCAAGAGCATGTTCTGAGGCTGTAACATGAGAAAAAAACCCCTGTAGTATCATTTCCACAACCAAGCAGGTATACTTCATGTGTAGGATTAAGAAAACATGGAGGATTATTATATCGTGTATCTTTTGGGGGGTTTCTTGGGACCAAATGATGCCAAACTCCCACTTAGACTGGAACATGTTGGGTTTTGACCTAACACATTAAATTAAGAAAGTATTTATTTCTCTTGCAGTAGATATAACTAGGGAAAGGGGGTAAAATTTACAAAAGTTAAAAGGGACTTAGAAAATGTGAAGCACAGATGTCCAATTTTCCAGTAAGCAGTATTCAACTTGATGCTCTCTTCGTAAGCATGTTTCTAAAATATTCTGTATTTGTGTAGGTTCTGTCTTTCCACCATTCACTTAAACCAACGGCATGACACTTTTCTTCTGCAATTTTCATGTATCTATCTTGAGATTTTAAAGTAAAATTTACTACCAGGAGGTCTGGTGTCAGTCATTTTGTTAAATAAACTAGTTATCTCTGCATAATTTTTAAAGCTGTATTTAATTCTACATCTTTTGTCCCTAAAATGATATTCTGGGTTAAAGACTGAACCTCTGCTTCAAAGTCTGAATTTTCACTTCTCCTCACTTTTTTCTTTTCCCATGCAAGGCATTTCAGATGAGGTTATTTGTGGCTTTGGAACAGTTTTCAAGGTTTTCTTGGCATTCAAATGAAACAACCTTTTGCCACAATGAATGCTACTATTTGCTAATTGCTTTGGGGCTGCTGAAGCAGAAGGAGCACTAGCATCCCTTGTGCTCCCACCCAGACAGCAGCAACAGAATTATCACAAAATGATCAATTACTACCAAATGTATCTTCTTTATTATACTTATTTTAATTCTCTTGTCCTTTCTCTTAGGTAATAGTATGAGGCAAATACCGTAAGAAGAAAAATTAAAACAATAACAACAGCATATATAGCTGTGTAAAATTAAAATAGCATAAACTACTATTTTGTGATTATTTATTTAAGTACGGCATATGAAACTTCATCTCCATGACTTAATATGATTCAACATGTTATTTCCTACCACCATACACACTGTGATATGAGTATTTATTTACCATGAGGGAAAAATGCCTGAAAAAACTCTTCCCCTCTCAAGTTTTCCCATAGGATTTATCGGATTGCCTTTGAATACGGTACTGGTGCAGACCTTGGAATGCTTGTGGAGACCAAGTGTTTTATTTAGAATGCTGTGCAGTGTATCACTTACACTGCTTATCTTGTAGGAGCTTTTTTTATTATGATTCTAAGGATAACATGTCAGAAACCTTTTTGTAAGGCTAAGTTAATGAATCCTAAGATTCATTTGACAGAATATACATCTTTGGGCATATTAAATACAACTTCTAAACTAATCTATTTCCTAGATCTAATTAATTGATCTAATCTAATTGGTTTTTCTCTAATACTTATAACAAGTAATTTATGAAAGAATCTATGATGATCCGTCTCTGAGTTATCACAGCGTGAAACCATTCTCTTAAACATTCTCTTCCATCAAGCTGCATTTTGAATTTCGTTGGACTTGTCATGTACGTTAAGGTTACAGAGAAAAGGAATCTCCAAGATATCAAAGAAGAAACTCTCAGTAACTTACATATGGCAAACTACTGAAGCAATTGCTGTTTAAAAAAGATGTTGTGATGACTATTCCTCATTACAGCATTTGCAGAAATATTACCATTTGTCTAACCTTCTTTAATATATATATTTGAAGAGAAATTGTCAATACACAGCAAATCTATTTAACTTGTGAAAGATGGAGTCTTTCAAAGGTAATAGAAATGCTAGCTATTGAAAACACTACAATAAAAGAAACTAAGACTGGCTCCTCTGACTTGGTACATTCTGTGAAAATATTGGTAGAGGAAATACAACAGTCTGAGGATAAACTCAAGATGTTTAACAGTCTAAAATAATTCATCTGGGATACAAAGGATCATCAATATGGAAGTGCACTAAAGAATCGATTAAATGATCATATCCTGAGAGAGGTGAACAGACTTTCTAGATTGGATATCACTTACTGCAGATAAAGCAAAAAATTCATCTAGCTCGGAAGAGGGAGATGCGGGCCCATTATGTATTAAATTGTTGAACTATGTATTTACTGCTTTATTTACTTTCATACCTTCGTTACAAATCACATAAAAGATATGAAAATAAACTACATATTATTTCACCTAAACTTCTGGAAGTCTCAACATTTACCCCCACACCCACTTGTGCTACACTATCACTTGGAACTTTTTTTATTCCGGTGCTTTCATGATTTTTTTATTCCTTACTGTCCAAAGCCGCCTTCAGGACTCAGTACCTTTGTTCCATTAAACTGTGTGCAACTGACTTTATTGATAGCTCTGCCACCTCACATCAGCATTTCACAGGCACCGAAATGACTTTGATTCAGCTTCTGTGAAAGTATTTTAATGGTAGTGTCTCATCCACCTTTTACTGAAAATAAAAGAACATGAGACTTTAAAGTAGGGAGGAAAAAGCCAACTAACATATGAAAGGAGATAGCTGATATCCTAAAGAAATTAGATTTCTGTGACTGCTGCCACCCTGTCCATAATTCCTTCTATTAATAACTGTTGAACCTCTTAGCTTAGCTTACAGAAAATCTCCATGTTACACGAACTCCTAAGATTTTGTGAGAATCAGAGCAAGAAAAGAGTGACCCAAAGGAAAGCTCAAGAGTGCACCTCTGCTGTTTGTTCTTTTCTGCGTGCTGGCTGGCAGAGAGCACGCATGTAACTGGAACCAGCTACAGCACGTCTTTTGTTTCTTGCCTTTGCTGTGATGGTAACTCCGGCACAAAACTCTTGAGCTGCAGAGCATATGCAGCAGGACGAAATGGAGATGTAGGACACAGATCTACAGACAACTTGGTTTTGCTGTTACTGTGTCTCATAGATCAACTTACATTAAACATGGCACTCTTATTCTATTACTCTATTCCTGTCTTCCTTTTGGTATGTAATGTATTTGATATTATATGTAAAAAAACCCCTAAAAACAGGTGTAGAGGATGACAGTACCCAAAAAGCACTACATTAAAATGTATGCTTGAACCACGTACCTCAAGAACCTGAAGACACTTTGAGAGGCACCCAAAGCTCGAGTTACTCATTCTATAAACTGTGCTTTATATCTTCTTATACACTGGTTTTTTCCTATTTGCTGGAAAGCAAGATGTAGATATCCCTTTTAAGCATTTCTGTATTTAAAAGAATGCATATTCTGCCAAGCTTATGCTATCTCAATGTTTACCCCAAAATATTAGCATCTAAGAGAAAAAAATCAAAGAGCTTAATGCTGTACACAGAATTAACACATTTTTCCTCATTTATGAAATAAATGCATGTTCATCATCACTGACTTCAGTATTTCTCTAGAATCTAGTTCTGTAAAAGAAATCTGTGTTAGGTAGTTTTATTGAGACGTATAAATGGTCCAGCTGAGCCTGGGAATAATGAATCTGCACAGACTACTGTCAAGGAACTGGGTATCAACACACAACCTCATACTTAATATTTCATGCTTAACATTAAAAAAACATAAACATACATAAACATAAAAGAAAGTCAGTAAATTGCTAAGAAAAATTCCATTCAGCTTTCTACCTCACTAGCTTTTCTGAAGAAATGACTCCGTTAGTTAAGATTTCTTATCTGAGATGATCTTATGTATACAGACCTGTATACATTACACTTTTTCCAAAAACTTCCAACTATACCCTCCCAGTCAATACCAGACAGGCATTGGCTACCAACATTGCAAACTGCCTTTTCTTTCCCAAACTTTAGTTCCTAAGTGAGTTAGAGATGTTTTTCTCACTGTAAAAATATTTTCATTATGCATGTATGGGGCTGAGCTGCTGCAAAGGATCGTAACTGCCTGGTCTTTTCCCACCATCTTGTGCTTTACAATCAGTAGTGTACGCATCTTCAGAATAGGTTTTTGAGGCAGGAAAGGATCACCTTCTGTAATAAAGGTACCGAAACAGGAAAATTAAGAAACCTGTGTACACAGCAATCTCTCCTAGGCTACTTCCCTGGGAACAGCTGATGAGACGGTGGTATCCCAGAGTCAACATGCAATCTGTCATTTCCACTGATGACAAAGGTGAGCAGCACCACATTGTATTTCTTGTGACATTTACTCAATCTGAACAAAGATAATATCAACAGCAGTTACATGCCACCTGTCTCAGAAACATGATGACTCTGCAGTGACAGTGCCCATCTTCTATGGGAAATAGCACATTTCCATGGCACACACCACAACATACATCAGTTAAGATGCCAGTTATCATAAGTTTTTTGGCACTTTATCAACATATTTAACCATTTTCAATGCATTAACATTCTGAAAAACAGGCTTGGTATTCTAAATACTGGGACAAGATCTCAAATGAAAAAAAATTGGATTTGAGCCAAAGCATATGAATTCACTATTATCTTCATGTCTTCTTTGCTGTGCTCGTGCCTAGAAAGAAAAGTCTTCAAAATATTTTATACCTTTTAGGAGTCAAAACAGACTAGATGTTCCAAAATTATCAGACAAAGAAATAAATAGTGTATGTAGCTACTGGCTGGGTATTGGATTAAACATAAACCCTAGGGGGGTTTCCCACCACATTCTATTCTTCAGGGATACACAGTATTGTGATATGCAAAAATCACTTTTCCATCCTTGCAACATTTACTTCAGTGTTATCTACTATTATGCACTAAAAGTCTTAAGCCAGTAAAATAACAGGCTTAATGTACAGTAACAGAAGAAAATTATCTGTATATATTTTCCTAATATTTGCTGCTCCTTGCCCCCTGATTTATTACAAGTAGAATGTCTGTCTGTTTACAGAGATTACATAGTTCTCTGCATATATTGGCCTCAAACCTATTCTATTTTTCTCACTGACTTAAAGGAGACCAGGATTAGATCTCTGATGGAAGCTTTACTGCATAGAAAGCATTGATTTGAGAGATTAGCAATACACTATTGTGGCAAAAGATATTCTTCATCACAGCTAAATAAAACAGGTTACAAGACAGTCTGTTTAGATGCCTTATGTGTTTTCATCAGCCTGAGTCATTTTTTTCCAAAGTATATCTGATTACATAGCCTCATTTCATCAGTAAACTGGAATGACATTAAGTAGATTGTTTGGGCCATGGAGTATTCCAAGGACAAGTAAAAAAGATATTTTTCCTTATTTGGAAAAGAAAGCAATATTGTTAAAGCCACATACTCCTGATTTAGTGTATGCCATGGCACAAATATAACACTGGCATGAAGAAAACTCAAACCCAGCTTCAGGGTTCCACTGCTAAGCACTTAGCTGGAGTGCTGCTCCAGCTAGATTTAGCCATTAGTTAGAAGGTTGCTGTCAGGAATTTCACATTTCCTTCTGAGGAGTGACTTTTGAAGAAATGCTGTGGCTGCATATGGGTTTACTTTTCTCAAACTAATGGGCAGGTATGCTTTGCATTAAGCTGACTATATGTTGTAGCAAAGAATTTTCTTTTTTTCATAGACTGTCATGAATTTTAAGAATACAAAGGCTAAACAATATTCTTTGCTTGTACATCTTTTCATTTGTGCTATTCTGAACATACATTTCCTTCCTAATAACTACCAACCCAGGTACTGAGTTCATTCTAGACAGCACTTTCAGTGGCCACAGCTTTGTGGGAGAGAGCACAATTTTTTTACCTCTTCATACTGACTTTCCTCAGAAATCAGACTGCTGCAGTCTTTGCTAGGATGGTCAGAGATGTTTACATTTATAAAACTGAGGCACAAAAGTCTGCATTTATAAGTAAGCAGTTCCTAACCTACTATGTAAAAAACAGCTGAAGAGAAACAATATTGCTTAGAGACACCAACGGTTCCTCAATTTTCATAAAATTACTGTTGTAAATCCACAGAATGGTTCAAGATACGTTCATTTTTACTTTATTATATAGATTGAAGCACTATACTCATCCTACATGTCAGAGTGCCCTGGTTTCAGCCAGGATGGAGCTAGTTTTGTCTTCAGCAGCTCCTGTGGTTTGGATTTAGTGTGTGAAACATGGTGCCAGCACGCTGCTGCTGTTGGTTGCGGCTTAACCATCAATGACATTTTGCAGTTTCCCAAGTTTTGCTGATGTGCAGGTGCAAACACCTGGGAGGGGCACAGACAGAGTAGTTCATCTAAACTGGCCAGAGAGCGTGTTCCATGCCATACATGGCATGGCCGGTGTAAGGGAGGGTCAGCCATTGCCCCTGGGCTCTGGTTCCTTGTTCTGTTCACTTTCTGTTCATGTTCCCTTCTTGTTACCTTGTTCTTGTTTTATTTCATTCAGGCCTGTTCATTCGTCTGTCTGTTCCCTCTCACTCTCTCTGGAACTTGCTGCTCTGGGATGGCTGCGGGGGAACATCCCTGCTCCCTGGCTGCTGCTCGGGACGGGCTGTGTCGGTCCTCGGGTGGTGAGAAATTGTGCAGTGTTCATTTTACATGTTCTATTATCCTTATACATTATTATTATAAATAATACATTTTTATCTTTGCCTTTGCTGTCCTGGTAAATTGTTCATATCTCAACCCGTGAGCTCGCTCTCTCTGATTCTGCTCCTCACCCCATTGGGGAAGGGAGGGGCGAGCGGGTGGCTGCGTGGTCTGGTTACTGTTTGGGATTAAACCATGACACAGAGACATATAACAACATTTGTTTGTGATCATTGAGATGTCTGAGGACCACCCCCTGCACTGAGATATGAGTATTAGTAAAATATAACAGAAACACTGGTGTAAGAAGCATACAAATTTGAATGAAACTTTGCTCATTATTAAGGGTTGTCCACATACTTTTCAAAAATAGCTTCAGCTCCTTCCTTGATCCTTTTTAAACTGTCTGCTTAGGGACTACATAAGTAATTTCATTGGGTCCACATACACATCTGCTAAATTATATCTAATCAGCTTTTTCATTTTCTTCCAAGATATGTTAATAAACCAGGAAATCAACAGGACAGTTGTTCAAAAACTTTTTATACATGGTCCTCATGTTTCCACAGTCAGCACATTTCATGGTCTCAATTTTCACTGAATGGAAATGTGAAGGAGTTGTTCATCTGACACTGCAGTAAGTTATACAGAATCTGGGCTCCTGATACCCAGTTACGTCTCACAGGGGTGCGGATCTGTGGAGTAGCTTGAGTTGTTTAATATGAATGAGCAATTACTCACAGCCTACACATTCAGCCACACTCTAGTCAGCTTGCATCTCTGCTTCTGTGTCAAACTCAGGTTTTCTAGAAATGTATGATCTTTTTTAAGCCTTCATTAAAATTTACTAAAATTTATTTACATGAATATCTTAAGTGTAGTTATTTTTATAAATACTCCATGTATTTAAATCAACTTAGGCTGAAAATTTAATTATCTACAACGTAGCCCTAGTTACTGCCGCAGAGCTCTAGCTTTTTATAATAAATGTGTATTTTATGCAAATTATATCACATTGCACATGTTGAAACTTTCATTTTCATTTCATCCCACCAAAGTATGCAAATTTCAAAGATTCTATTAAATTCTGAATAAAAATACTGTTGGAATATTCCCAATGTACTCTTAATTGTCCTGTGCTTAACTAATTCCTCTACAAATAATATTTTAGTAGCTGTTGTATTTTAAGGATTTGCAATAATTGTCCTTTGAGATTTTAAAGTTTCAGAATTTGCATACTGTTTAGATTACTGTTTAGCTGCTTGTACTTTTACATATTGAAATAAACTATTTTATTCCATGGATAACAAAAGATTTGTAGGTGAAGGTTATAGCTTTTAATAGACTGTGTCATCATGGAAAAAGCAGATAAATTTTCTACTCTGTCTAAAGCAGACCAGAAAAAAGGTCTTTGAGCATGAAAGAATGTGTGCTGAAGTAGTCTAACGAATTAAATTACTGCCACCTACAAATTTTGTCTAATTTATGGTGTCCACACACCACCATCACCAGAATGATAATGTATCTCTTACCAGTTGCTCCACCTACATCACTCTCCCAATAGCCATCCTATACCCTCAGCCTCAAAATCTGGCAGCAAAATTCTGTAATCTGAAAGCAGAAACAGCCCCACTATGCACTGTGGCCTGTTGCCTTGCAGTTGGGAGGTTTCCAGTGAATCCTGTATTTTGAATGAGTGAGGGGTTTTATGCTTCACTTGTTAACATTTGTGCAAATTACACCTTCCGGGATCAAATTCTCCAGATTTGTTCTCTGCTCAACTAAATATATTACACTGTCAAAGATATGATTCATCAAAACACAGTGAAAAGAACACTCATTATTTTACCTGCAATTGAGTATGGGGCATTTGGATTTTAATGCAACTCTTACTGCACATTAACGCTACTGTTTTTCTCAATATGGAAAATATTCATTCTGTAAGTGAACAAATCCAGTGTTATCCCTTGTTTCAATGGGATGGGAAATAGCAACATCAAATGCAGCAGAGAAGCTCTGGTACACACTTTAAGTTGTGATAGATCTTTAATAATCTTCAGCCTCTTAGGCAGCTTTGCCCTTTGTTGAACTTTTTTTCCCACAACTCATTAGAAAGCCTAACTTGAGAAGGTTTGTCCCATCACCTATTAAAAAAGAAAAGCTTTAAACACACTGTTCTTTGCAGAATAGTAAACTTTTAATAAAGCCTTTTTTTTCCATTTACATGTATATCTCATTTCTCATTCTTTTACAATATCTGGAAATAAGAAATGGAAATAAAATGAAAATATTAAAATATTACAAGACATATTAAATTTATAATCCATCTATTCCATCCAAAAGCATTAAAACAACTAAAAAAATTTATTACATAGCCATGCTGGAGTGTTATTTCTCACAAATTTTAGCATTTTTATTAGAATTTTGGGAAGCAAGTTGAAATCTGCATTTCTCTATATGGGCCAAACTGCTTTCACATTCTCTTTCTGTTCAGAAATATTCATGTGAAACATTTCTTTTGAAAAGATCCATTGGAAAACAATCACATTTTACTCACATTCTTGTATTAAATATGTGTGGACCCGCAAGTACATCTCAAATCAGATGAAGAGGGGAAATCTTTGTCTAAATAAATTCAAATTAATTCAGCACCTTTCCCTGTCAATGCCTGTTTCTTTGTGAGTACAGATGTGACTGCTGTGTACTGTGGCTGAAGAAAAACTGAAAGCAGCTGTTGTAATTTAAAGCTCTTGTGATATGCACATTTCACTCCTGACACTGTATTTGTAAAAGTCTTCATCTAAATACTACCGTTCTGAGCTACAAGTGATGTGCTCTTTGCAACCTGTGCTAGAATGCCCGCGGTCACTCTTGGCTCCTATTTGCACAGCTTCCTTTGGTTTCCCTTGGCATCACCGAGACTCTGATGAAACAAAATGGTTGCTGATAGCTGTTTGAAACAGTATGTTGAGATTTATACTTGAAAGTATGCTTCGGCTGAAGTAGGGGGGGAAAAATCACTTTTGTGATCCTGTGAAACAGAGAACTATTCACATGCCATTGATCAAAAGGATTAAGCTACACTGAGAAAAGGCTCTATTATGATAGATCAGATGTTTTGATTAAATTTTCTAACCTCTTGCAGTAAAAACAGTTTCCCATAAAAATGTGTAGTGCTGTTCTTTAAAGAAATGCTCCCCATATAAAAGTTCTCACTACAGTAAATATTGTTTTTAAAATGGCAAATTATAACCCTGAGTATGCTATCAGTAACTGCAAAAAATTACTTCTTGTAGGGAGGCAGATCATTATACAGAGTGTAATGATGTGAGAATGGAAGAGAAAGAAAAAGCTTTCTTAAGCTTTAAGAGCTTCATAATTCCAAATGTGGGTCCACTACTGGCTTACCTTGGGGTAGCTTGAGTGAGATAAGTCACGTCTTTTGTACTGCATTGCCCAACTATGATTTGATCTTTTTCATGGGAAGAATTTGCCATTTCATCAGTATTATCTTAATCTCAATAAGCCTAAAAGGTTAAAACCCATTTTCTTTAGAGAAATATCAGGTATGTTAAACCCTTTGGAGTGACAGAGTGGAAATCCATGGAGCGCGGGAGGGGAATGCACCTCCTGGAACACCGAGCCCCGCTGGTACAGGTACACTGAGATCTGAGTTCTCAGATCTTACTTGTATGTTAATGATGGCAACAGATATGTCATATTTCACATATAACTTATTCCTTTCCTGGAAAAAAATGCAGCATCTCCAAGTGTCCCAATGGTGTTGTCTTTTGGTAAAATGAAGTTTCAGTACTCAGGTCCCCAAACCAATAATTTTCATTATTTATATTCCTTGACCATAAAACTTCAAATGGTTAATATTTATCTGTATAAACAGTTCTTAATGTCAGCATTCTTTTTTTTTTCTAACAGAGCAAATAGTTCAAAGTTTATTTTCCTGGTAGAAAGCACAGCAGTTAATAGAGACGATTATTTCTTTGATAAGGTCACATTTTCAAAAGACAAAAAAGAACATTGTTTCTTTGGATGAGGATACAATCAAGAAACAGTAGATACTGTTTTTCTTCTAAGGCACTCAGCTAAACTGCATTCATCCAAAAAGATCTTCTGGCTTTTTCTCAAGACCATGTTTCTAGTGCACCTGTGAATGTCTTAGCATGCCTGCTGTCATTTTTCTTAAACTCTATTTTGTATGGTTGTGATTTTTTTTTTTCATAATCAGGATCAGGGGTGTTTGTTTCATTTCTTGATTCCCTTTTTTGCAGCCCCTCACAGAATAATTCGCAAAAGTTTCCTTACCCTCTTGTTCCCTACAAGCACATTGGTGTTTCCAATGGAGTGTGACTGGTTTAATGAATGCTACTATCATAGATTCATAGAATCACAGAATTATTTAGGTTGGAAAAGACCTTTCAGATCATCGAGTCCAACCATTAACCTAACACTGTCAAATCCACCACTAAACCATGTCCCTAAATTCCCCATCTACACATCTTTTAAATACCTCCAGTGATGGTACCTCAACCACTTGCCTGAGCAGCCTGTTACAATGCTTAGACAACCCTTTTGGTGAAGAATTTATTGCTAATATCTAATCTAAACCTCTCCTGACACAACTTGAGGTTGTTTTCTCCTATCCTATCACCTGTTACTTGGGAGAAGAGACCAGCAGCCACCTTGCTGCAACATCCTTTCATGTAGTTATAGAAAGCAATGAGGTCTCCCCTCATCCTCCTTTTCTCCAGGCTACACAACCCCAGTTCCCTCAGCTGTTCCTCATAAGACTTGTGCTCCAGACCCTTTACCAGCTTTGTTGTCCTTCTCTGGACACGCCAGCACCTCAATGTCCTCCTTGTAGTGAGGGGCCCAAAACTGAACACAGGATTCAAGGTGCAGCCTCACCAGTGAGGAGTACAGGGAGCAATCACTGCCCTAGTCCTGCTGGCCTGATGCAAGCCAGGATGCTGTTGCCCTTTTTGGCCTCCTAGGCAGACTCTGAATGGTCTGTGGAACAGAGAATCGCAGCCATGTGGATAGATGTTGCAGAAATAGCAAGAAGCAAAGTTTTAACTAAGAAGGTATGGTGTCCCGTCGCTAATACATGATTCAGGCAGCCTCTAAGACCGGAGTGCTTGGTGGGGGTTTATGTACTATTAAGTTCTTTCCTGTGAATTCATACTTGTCTAAAGTGTAAATTTAAAGAAAAAGGCCAAGGGCATAACATTTGAACTCCTGCATGACCAAGAAAGGAAACAGGAAAGGCTAATTACAAATATTGAATACTTCAATACATATTCCAGTGGCTGTTATAAACCTTGACATAAAATTTCATACAGTTAATACCATCACAATGACATTTTTTGTTTTATATCTACATATATTTGTGCATGTGTACATAGAATCATAGAATAGTTCAGGTTGGAAGGGACCTTTAAAGGCCATCTAGTCCAACCCCCTGCAATGAGCAGGGACATCTTCAACTAGATCAGGTTGCTCAGAGCCACGTCCAGCCTGACCTTGAATGTTTCCAGGGATGGGGCTTCCACCACCTCTCTGGGCAGCCTGTGCCGGTGCTTCACCACCCTCATTGTAAAAAATGTCTTCCTTACATGTGCTTATATTATTGCAGAATTATAAAATCAAAAGATTACTTCAAATAAAAATTATAATCAGTCTTTCACATTGAGAACAAGTGACAAAGAAGATTCAAACAGCCTGAAAATACTTCTTTCTTGCAACCTTTGAGCAAGTTCAGCTACAATTAAAAGCAGGAAGCAGGATCTGCTTTTTCTGTGCTCAAAATAATGCAGTGCATTTTGTTCAGTGTTTTTTTGTGACTTGTGTGAGAAATAATAATAATTGTTATTGTTATTCTGTGTTCTTTCCCTGTTAAGCTGCACTTCTACTTAACTTTTAAAAGTGTATTAATTTTATACTGTCCCCTTTTACTGTATCATAGATAATGAACATGAAAACTTGTCTGTTCAGGTTATTGGTACAGGTCAAATTAATTTCTTATAACTTTTTTTTCATCCAAGGACTTGTACAGAAGTTTAACTCATTAAATGTTTGCAGACAAGATACAGAAAAACTGTTAAGCTTTTCTTACCTTGCTACTCTAGGCAAAAATATTTTTTATTCATCTTTTCATGACTCAAATCTGCCCTGATATTCTATCCTGGTCTCCAATATTTGGTTGATTGATTGATCTTCTAGCACAAGAACAGCCTGTTGCAATGCACAAGAAGCAAAGCAGGCATGGCAGAAGGTCAACATGGAAATGGGGAACTCCTAACTGAGCTCATACACAAAAGGGAAGTGTATGGAAAATAAAACCAGGGTCAAGCCATCCTGGGAAGAATATAGAAGAGGCGTGTATGAATACATACCCTGGATAAGTCAGAACAGAACTAGGAAATCTAAAGCCCAGATGAACCTGGAGTGGGATGTAAAAGGTGACAATAAAGGCTCCTGTAGGTACAATGGCGACAAAATGGGAAAATGGGGGGTTACTGCTCAATGAAGCAGAGGACTTGAGGACAAATTACATGAAAAAGCTAAGGCACTCACTAAATTTTTTGCCTCAGTCTTTACTGGCAAGGTCTGATCTCAGACTAGAAAAAATGCAAACGTCATATCCACTTTCAAAAAGGGCATGAAGGAAGATTTTGCGTACTACAGACTGGTCAGCCTGACTTCTGTTCCTGGGAGACTTATGGAGCAAATCTTTCTCAAAAGAAGGCACGAGGAGAATAATGTGACTGAGAACACCTAGCACAGATTTACCAAGGGCAAATATCATCTGATTAACCCTATTAAATTCTAAGATGAGATGAGTGTCTGTGTGGCCAAGAGGAGAGCAGTGGCTATTGTTTACCTTAACTTATTCTAGGCTTTTGGCATGATCTGCCATTGTATCTGTGAATAGACTGGAATAAACCCATAGCTAGTTTGCATATGATGCTCAGGTAGAGGGCAAGGATGATACTATGGAGAGCAGGGCTGTCATTCAGAGAGATTTTGAGAAATGGACCAACAGAAACCTCTGAAAGTTTAACACAGGCAAGTGCAAAATCTTGCATCTGGAAGGGAATAAGCCCAGGTAGTGGTAAAGGTTTGGGACTGATTAGCCAGGAAACTGCTTTGCAGAAAATGATTGGTAGTCTTGGTGGACAAGTTGAACATGACTTCCCAGTGCAAGAACAACACTGACATGCCGAGGTTAGTCTAATAGAGGTTCCACAAGATGGTGAGGGGGGTGGAGCATATGAGGTGTAAGGAGAAGCTGTGTTCAACCTGTGAAAAGAACACTAAGGAAGTATCTACTATGCAGTCTGTAGCTAACTAACGTCCGGTCACAGAGAAGTCAGCCTGACTCTGCTGTGCACACAGTGAAAGGACACGAGGAAACCATCTCATGTTGCAGCAATGAGAACTCTGGTCAGATATAAAGAAAAAAAAATGTTCACAACAAAAACTAAGCTGCCCAGAGACTGGGGAATCTCCACCCTTGGAAATATTCAAAATTTCCCCGTAAAATCCCTAAGCTACCTGGTTTAACTTTGAAATTAGCTTTGCTTGAGCAAGGGGTTAGACCACCAAAGGTCCCTTCCAACCTAAATTATTCTATGGTTTTATAATTTTTGAGTTTTCTTGCTTGACTTACTGTCATTGCCTTCACCAATTTTAGCATTGTCAAACTTTCCTCTTAACAGTGACTCAGGAGGCACCTGAACCCCTTCAAACGTTCATCTCTTCTGTAGATCATGGGCACGAACCTTTGTCTTCTAACTGCATTCAGATATGGATCTCTTCCCTAAAGATCATAGGCATGATCCTTTAACTTCTGACCTTTGGAACTCATCTCTTAGAAGGGAACATTCTCACTCTACAAGCCCACTTCAGTCTATGCAAAACATGACTGCTATAGCCTTTTTTTAATTGCCTGTTCCTCTGACCATGTCACCTCTCTCTAAACATCTTTACTGCTTTTTATTTTCTTTGTTTAAATCACATCAGAAATCTGCACCTCCTTCTTTATTGGCATATCTGCCATTGTGTGCCTACAGAAATAACTAGGCTGTCTGGCCTTTATTTCTCATGACTCACTTTTGTCATTCCACTTAAAAAAGATTAGGTGACTAATAATAACTAGAGGGATAATAGGAAAAATGGGTTAACTGTAATTTATGAAACCAAATAAAATCTTTGTTGCAGCTTAGTTTACTGTTCACTTACATCTCTTCAGCATAGTGAATTAATTTTTATGTACGATGGCAGGCATCTGATATCAAGTGGGAAACTTGAACAGAAACAAATTCCAGTACTCCAACAAAGACCAACCATCTCTATATAGTAATTTCTTACAGTTATAAGAGACTTAAGAGACTAATATATGCTTCAAAGTTTTCCTTAGGTGTCTAGCCCTGAAAGGTCCATACCAATAAAGGCAGACATCACGCATGTATGTGACCTTTCTGGTTATATTTCTGTCAATGTCAACCTGAATTTGTCAAATTTCTGGTTTTGGCCACTGGAGCTGCCTTTCACTACAAGAGCTAATTATAAATGTACTTTTCCTTTATTTTTATTAAATAAGTTTTGGCCTTTAGGTACATTTCTCCAAGGCAGATTTGTCATTCTCCTGTAGCAAAAACTATATAGCAGGTATAATCACATGCTGTAATGAAAACTACTGTGGTGTTTTTCTTTCTTTACAGTAAGTGACCACTCATCATCATAGTATATGATAGCTTTTCCTGATCTCCATAAAACACTTACAGTAAAACCTTATTAAAACTCTGATGTATTTCATCTTTTGTAGGCACTGTATAAGGCAGTGGTGAAGCAGGGAAAGTAAATTCTCTCAAAAGTGAAAGTGGAGCTAATGTGAACATTGGGAACTTCTACTAGCTTTTAGATTAAGTAGAGTACACATACAATGATTGTATACGATTTCTCTTGTGTCTGTTCATAACAGCATCAGAATTATTTGCAGGCTGAATGTAAACAACTCATTTTCTGTGGGACAGGGAGAGATTGTGACTTAAATGAACCCTCTGCAAAATGTATAAATTCTGTAATACAATATTTGTATTTCAAGAATATATATACACAGTAGTGACTAAACACATACTACTAAGCATCACAACTGTAGTTTGAAGAGCTATCATTTTAAGTCTTTATTGGTACAACTCTATTTATACAGCTACACTTGCAATGCCAATAGTGAGGCATCTCTTATTTTCTATGTATTTTTCTTTCTTGAACTGGCAAAATGAAGAAAATGTCCATTTGGAGCCAGTCTACAACTATCACAATTTAAGAAAGAATTTTAACTACTATACATAGTGATAAAAGATTTCAAACTTGTATTGAAGAAAGTATGAATACTGGGACTTTGAGTTGGAGCTTCTAACAGGAATAAAGCAAGCTCAATAGAGAAAGAGGGTTTGTATTTACCTATAGGCCTTTGAGTAAATAAAACAAGCCTCCAAATGTATTTTTAAAAGATATTTCAAAATGTATGTGATTAATCAGCATACAGTTACATAAATGTTACCAATAAGCAAAAGGTATTTTCCTTTTTATTCTAAACTTGCATTTATCATTCTCTTAATACTTTAGAATCATTCTGAAGGATCTACTTACTGAATGATCTGTTGGTAATACATGAAATCATATGATGGAAAGTATTCAGTCAGTACAATGAACAAGTGAGAAACAACAGAACAATGTTGACTTGCCTGGAGTAACATAGTTCAGTATAAATTGCAAACAGCGCAAACAGTACTTCCTTGTAAGACACCATTTCAATCT
Source organism: Podiceps cristatus (assembly GCA_000699545.1). Taxonomy (NCBI): domain Eukaryota; kingdom Metazoa; phylum Chordata; class Aves; order Podicipediformes; family Podicipedidae; genus Podiceps; species Podiceps cristatus. The sequence goes on along the minus strand of JMFS01092842.1, from coordinate 6,397 downwards.
CTACTTTTGGGGCTTACTCAAAAGAGCATTACGCATGTAAAGAAAGAGGACTCTGTAAGCTACAACAGAAAAAGACAAAAGAATAAATTCGAAGATTTCTAGTGATCTCTTACGAAAGCAGATCTAAATGAACCGCATGCAAAATGTTTACAACAAAGAGTTTATTTCTGTGGGTGTTTTTTAGCAAAACACAAGTTATTCCACCAGTGTTCTCCTGAAGCCAGAAGCCATGGTGACTCAGCATATCACTAAAACCTAGCTGAAAGACCTTCTTCATATGGCTGCCCAAAAGATACATAGATACAACCATAGCATTTACTTAACTAAAGACCCGTTGACCAGCAAATTGATAGCATGGTTTGCTTAAGTTCAACAAAATGTATGTTTGGAAAAATTCCTTTTCCCTACTATCAATTCAAATGCATAAACAGTTCTCAGAAACAGCAAAGTAGTTCAAAATATATGTAATCTCCAGTAAGAAACATGTATGTGACTAAATTAAAATACATATTTGAGTAATATAGGTATTTGGAATGAATATCTGTCAGGGTCATATCATGTCAGTTAAATTGTGCTAGTCTCAAAGCAATCCTGACATAACAGACAGCATAAATTTTGTCAAAATTTCTGTGATGTATTATCACAATGTGGTATTTTATCTCATTTCTTTCTTTGTTTTTAAAAAAATCTCAGATAATTTTTGAGACTATTTCTTCACCTTGTCAAGATTCTACCTTCCAGGATAACTGCAACCAACCATCCCAGCTTGTCTCTTGCAAATTTAGTAGTCTTTTTTATCATATCACTCAACACGGGAATATATTGGCTAGTTTTTCTTGGTAGGAGAAAAGACACATAAATTTGCATTTCTAACTTTTATTCTAACAGTTTCATAGTCTCTCAAATATATGAATGGACCAAACTTCCAAATTTGTACCTAAGTGCATTCTGCCAAAATCAATTAGAATTACCTGTCAAATGACCTGTTTTACTGATATGAAAGATTTCTACTGTGCATTGTATCACCTAGTCTATCTGAAGCAATACTACACTAAATCATTCTTTATTGATTTTTTGATGCAAATTGTTCCCCAAATAGTAACTGGTCTGTCAAATTTATATTGAAAATATACTGAGATACTAAGTTTTATTGAAATTCATATTGTAGTGAAACATCATTGTGTACTTTTCAGATCAGTATATTCCACTGCAAGTTAATATACTATGACATTTTGAAACAGTAATAAAACTCATGTCTAATCTATATTGCATCGATTTTACCAATTGTCCTATGTCACTTTCGTGCACTTTCAGATTACTTACACTGATTATATTTATTTGCTTTTCTGCCAATTTAGTTATATTATAAATGCAATTCTTCTGAAGGACTTCAAACATTTGGTAAACATTTGGCATGACATATTTTATCTGATTTTAAACATCAGCCTGAATAAAAACTAGAATTCTAATGCATGTCTATATTTGGTAATGAAGTTGTACATATCACAAAAAAGTAACAGCAATATGTACTAAGATGAGATGACCTCATCATTCACAAACTTTAAAGAAATGATCATGTTGTTATCTGTTGAGAAAAATCTCTTACATTATGTCTCTGTTTTGGTTTTTTTTTTCCCCTCTTCAAATGATGGCATCTTCAAAACCCCTGTATTGCCTCTTTCTTTCAGTGCGGAATTCATCATTAAAACCAGAGTAGTGCTAGCCTAGTTGTCAACATCTCTAGTTCTTTATTCTCAGTCCTTGAATATCTGTCCAAAACTAGTTGTTCTTAATGACTCCTGAGTGGAACACATGCAACATTACCTGGTTAACATGACGCAAAAAGGGCTTCATTCTTTCACTAATTCCTCTCGCTTAAAGCAGTTACTGTAATGAACACTTCCAGCATAGCTTTCATGGTAAAGGCCTTCCATAACTAACAATCTGAGTATACCTTTTATTCAAAAATTTTCTAGGGAGCATTTTAGTATTCATTTGCTGACATATTCTTAACACAAATGCATAGCTGTAATAAAGAAGCATTTAAGATCGCAACAGTAGGTGCTATCATACATTGTCACTATGCTAAATCTCTGTTTCCAAATTGTTGCCAGTTGGATAGGAGCATTTTTTTTTTTTTTTGACAGAGGAAGGCCAAAGGGTTATGTTTCAGGGGGATTGGTCAGTTTTGTATTGTTTTGAAAGATTCTTAACACAAATGCATAGCTGTAATAAAGAAGCATTTAAGATCGCAACAGTAGGTGCTATCATACATTGTCACTATGCTAAATCTCTGTTTCCAAATTGTTGCCAGTTGGATAGGAGCATTTTTTTTTTTTTTTGACAGAGGAAGGCCAAAGGGTTATGTTTCAGGGGGATTGGTCAGTTTTGTATTGTTTTGAAAGCGCATCTTTTTTTTTTTTTTTTTTTTTTTTTTTTTTTTTTTTTTTTTAAGTATCTACAATACTTTGAAGTTATTAACTGGTATGTATTTTACAAGTTGAAGATTTAGAAGTTATACATATGAATATGAACTTAACAAAGAAAAAGAACTCCAGAGCTGCATGACACTCTAATACCGCACTAAGATGACATACTGATGACAGGATATGCCCAGCCAACATGCAAGTCCCAAACTATAATCAACTGATACAGCAATATAAGCATACACAGGCAATAAAAAAATTTCGCAGTTAACCTACTTTAGATGATGTGGACATGGGAGACGGGAGCAAATCCTCATTTAGTTTTTGATAACTGGGATCATGACATCTCAAAGCCTAGCTATAGTTGGGGATATTTTACAGGTGGTGGTGAAAGTTTGTAGATGGAGACTATGTATTTGAATTATAAGGTATTAATATTTTCAAAAAAAGCAAAATTTCACTCGACTCAGAAAATTCAATCATAATACTCTTCTCATAAATGAAGTACTTTATAATTAAATTATCTTATATATGATTTGTCATTTTTGTTTTAAGTACATTAAACTAATGTCATCATAATTTCTTAGTTGTCCCATTTTCCAACTGACCAACTGTCAGTTACTATTTCTAGACACAATTACAAATTCAGCATAGGACGTGGCAAAATGAATGCAGAACAGATTGAACACTGAGGGGAATCTAACCAATGCAGCTATCAGAAATGAAAATGTTGCAAGCCTGCTGACAGATTGGAAAGAAGTAGAAGGAAGCCAAATGAACTGACAAATACAGCCAGAAAACTTGTGAGACAGCAGGGTACAAAAAAGCTAGACTTACAACAATTGGGATATAATAGTAATTTCTAAAATGCAGCACATCAAAAGACATGCAAGATCACTGAGAACAATCTCTATAATATTTATATATTATAATACCATTTCTGCTATTAACAAGTCAGCAACTAATTAATTAAAGAAATGCCCTCTGCACTTAACACCTTATTTTAATTAATTTAAATTGAAAGTGACAAAACTGAAAATAGACACGGTTACTTAAAACTTTGTGAATTTACTTCTGGAAAATGTATTTCCTTATCTGTCTACAAATAAAATCAGAGTAAAAATGTGGCATGTGTTGATTACTCCTTTATTTTTGACTAATTCCAGGATTCATACAGTAAAATTCCTTTAGTACTTTTGAGCAGTGTTATTTTTTCTCTTAAGTAGCTGAAGTCTAAACTTTTCAAGAAGTCTTTAACAAGGTACAATCCCAGATATACAAAATATATTGTCGTGTATCTTGAAGACTATTTTCATTGTGTTTGGGATAGAAAAGAATGCACATTGTTTCTACAAGGGAGAAGAAGACGCCCTTCAGAATTCTCAAATTAGAATAAGATCCCAAGAAAAGAAAATCTTATTTATATCATTTGTGTATATGGTTTTTAAAATTAGATCGAGCTTCCATTTTATAAGGTATGTCAATCTATCAGTTCGCTTAAGAAAATCCTCAGTATTTAATTTCATTTTAAAATATTGCGGACATGCAACTTCATTTTCAGCTAAAACTTTTTATTGAATTCCCTTGATCTTAAAATGTTGTTCCTTCCAGTTGCACTTTAAGCAACACTTGCCTAACTTTTCTACACTGTTAGAGATTTCTGTCCAATGTCCTTTGGCTGTGTAGCCCCCATCCAAGGCAAAAGGAAAGTTAGATCCACGGATGTGTACTGTAAATCTTAAATGCACTAAAAGAGACATATCTGAAGTTAAAGATTCAGATTTTTTTTACATGCATAAAACCCCTGTTCTGGCATGCTTCCACCTCTGATGGAAAATGAAGTAAATACCCTGAGTGAATCTACAGATTAAGCTAAATGCCCAGTGTGGTCCCAGGTGAGAGTATATTTAGTCCATAAACACAGGCCCAAATATTTGTGCTCCATTTCCAGAGGCAGTTAACTGTAATACTTCCTTTGCTTTTGTTCATAGTCATTGTCCTACCTCCATTCTTGTTTTAGGTAGATGAATTTACTTTTGGTAAGATGCATTAAATCTATGCCACTTCTACAGGTCAATGGTTCAGAGATTTTTGTTATTGCAGTTTCTGTAGGGTTTCACACATTTTTGAGGCATATACTGCCTATGACACCCACATCTGCGACTTTAACAGGTACAAAAGATAGAGTCGTTAACCTATATTGCATACATTTTTAGATGAAGGCGTTCCATCAGGTACACCAGATGCCACCTGCATCTATACCAAGGTGTAGATATGAAAGTATTCCACTTTCAGATAGTGGCCCTTCTGCATTCACCTGCAAGTGGTAAAATTTAGTCACCCATTTTCTTTAATAAGCGAAAAAGAGCAGGGAAATCCATGAATGTTAAGAACTTTACTTAATGTAATGCCTTAACTTAATGTTAATGCCTTAACGTAATGCCTTAACTTAATGTTTCAAAATGTACTTTACTCTGGGATTAAGAAAGCTGTTGACTCAAATACCATGCCAGCCTGCATTAGCTGTGGCATTATTTTAGACAGACTAAGATTGTGAATAAAAGTATTTTTCTTCTAATGTCATATTCCCAAGGGTAATGAAAGTAATTACAAATTGCATCACACAAGGCTATGAACTTTACAGGGCTGTGTTTCCTTTGCCATATGAACCATACAGTATCTAAAAATTGTTGAATTTATCTTCCAAGGAATCCAGGTGTGATGTAGCTGATGCAGAATGTCTTTTATGACACTGCTCAACACTATTTACACATCCTCTGCCAAGGAACTACAAGAATTATATATCATCATTCCTAAAATTTAAGCAAACCCGTTTGGAGATATCAATGCAAATGTAAGCAGATTGAAAATTAGTAATAAACATTCAACTCTTGTAATAAAGTGAAATTTGAAGAAGTCAAAATATAGAATAAAAATAATCAAAAAAGGTTATATTCAAAGTAACCGAAAAACTGTAAAATTACACACAGGTTTGCACAGAAACAATTTTTTGCTAATCATAGATTCATAGAATCATAGAAAGGTCTGGGTTGGAAGGGCCCCCAAGGATCATAGAGTTCCACCCCCCCTGCCACAGGCAGGGACACCAACCTCCAGGCCTGGACCTACACGAGGTTGCCCAGGGCCCCGTCCAACCTGGCCTTGAACACCTCCAGGCATGGGGCATCCACCACCTCTCTGGGCAGCCTGTTCCAGCCCCTCACCACCCTCTCTGTAAAAAACTTCCCCCTAATATCTAATTTAAACCTTCCCTCCTTCAGCTTTAGTCCATTCCCCCTTGTCCTGTCATTATCTACTAATCTTCAGAAACATTTTTGGTATCTTTGATATTCTTGACCTTATTCTCAAATCACAGTTTAGCAGCTAATCCATTTCATTTTCAGTACAATCACAGAAAACAGTGGCTTCAGAAAAGTATATTGCTTCTTAACAAGTAGATTAACACTTACTGCACCTTACTTTGACAATATTTCAGTTTTTCTACATAGCACCTACTGCAGTGTATTTAAAATTACAACTCTAAAAAAGCAATTAGAAATGTAATTTCAAATACAACCATTTCTTTCAGCTAAAATTTAGAAGCTTTCCAAAAGCATCCCTTACCTGACTTTTAACATTTGTAAACAAAATGTTAATAATATACTTTTTCATAATATTCCAAGAAGACAAATTAAAAAATCATATTTGGCCAGCAAATATTTAATTAAATATTTTGAACCTCTATGCATCCTGTGAGCAGCAGGATGTAGGTTAAGGCTGCACACAATTACAAAGTTTCATTGAAGTGTTCACAGAGCATTAAAATGCGAGGAAATTTTGTACTACAGTTCATGTACACATTTGTCATGGTTTAACCCCAGCTGGTAACTGAATACCATGCAGCTACTCACCCAATCCCCTCCTCCACAGTGGGGTGTGGGAGGAGAATCAGAGAGAAAGCAAAACTCATG
>KL278115.1:13863-28368 GCA_000699545.1 Podiceps cristatus | reverse complement strand
CCCAAGTGCAACACCTCACACTTTGCAGTGTAGCTGTGATGGAAACTAGTGGAGGATTTAAGGAACGCTGGGTGTTTTTTTGAGGGAAACATTTGGCTTTGCAGTGGCATAGGATGGCACTCTCGCGGCAGGCCATCTGTGGAAGAAAAAGCAGTCGCCGAAAAAGCAGACTCAGCTGCAAAGCATCTGGGCACTGGAGCCAGATCTACCCTCCTGTATCCTTTTTGAATAAGGGCAACGTGTACTATCTCCTTTGCTGGTATGTGTGTGGGTTTGCTCGTGTGGATCTGTTCCTATCACACAAGCTGCTGCCTCCCCAGCTCCTTTTGTAGGGGCTGTTGATTTTGTTTTGTTTTTAATTTTAGGTGTTTCTTGCTGATAGAAATGTTGCTGGGTACCACGTCTTTGCTGCTTCTGCCATTGTCCATTGTGGATAGTGAGTTATAGCCTAGCCTCAGTATTTCTCATGGGAAAATGGTGTGCTTTCCTTTAACGATAAGTGATATTGGAGCACTTCCGGTCTCATATGTCATTTTAAAGATGCGGAATGTAGTTATAGTGTTCTTGCCAAAATGCTCAGTTCAGTCACCCAGGTTTCACTTTTAAGCTGGGTGACCTTGTCAACCACCTGCTGCCCAGGATGCACAGCGTGACCCAAGCAGCAACAGCTGCTGGTTGATGCTCCCACATCTGGGCTGTAAACGAAAGAGCCAGCGTTCCTCTTCAGAGGCTGCAATGCCCCTGAAGTGCCAGCTGTGAATGCCCTGATGTACTTTGAGTCCATGTGGGAGACATCGCCTGTATTTTGTGGCACAAGTAAACATTTTCTCCTAAGCCCTCTCTTCTGACAGCAAATCATTTTCTTCAAAAGTACCTCTTTAGGAAGTTTGTGGGGTTTTTTGGTTTTTGGGTTTTTTTGTTTTGTTTTGTTTTTCTTTCAGTAAATTACAACTAGACTCGTAACCACAAGTTTCTGCTTTCCTTTGTCCCAATTCAGTCCTGGCTCTTGCTCAGTTTCTTTCAATTTGTCATGGGTTTTTCTTAATACTGTGAAGGTTGGTTTGAAATATAGAAAAACTTAAAAGAATATCATCTTCAGTCAGCTGCTATCAATTGAGCTCTTCATTATCTAAAGCCAATACAAAATCCCCTTTCCTGTGGTGTTTCTAAGCAACCAGCAGCGACCGGCAAGGGAAGCGTGAGACAGGCAGGAGCTGAGACCTCACCAGCTGCTGCGAATTGGCCAGTGGTGCCTGGGGGGTGAGGCTGGGAAGCAGGAGGTGCAACGGGATGCCGCAGGTGACTGCCAGGATGGGACACCTCTCCTGAGACTGCATTTAAAGGGGTGGAAGGTGTGTGCTGGTCAGTCCGAAGAAAAGCTAGTGGTGTCGTTGAACAGCAGAAAGTAAAGCTTTTTCTATTTGATGTGGAGGCTTGTATCTGGAACTATTAAATTTTAAATGCACTTAGATAGTGGCCTGAAGTTGGAAGCATGGAGACACACTGCAGTAACATTGATAAGTTAGTCTCTTTGCTGTTCACTTTGCTGTTGGCTTGGTAACAATAATGTGTACCTAAATATGCTCCTAATGGACAAGATTTGGGTTTTATTTCAATTGAAACATACTTTTACTTTCCAACAACTTTCAGTAGCAACATGGTGAACACTTATTTAAACTGATTTTAAAAAGTAAAAGCCAACCTATTCAACCTTTCCATGCCTCTTCTGACAGATCTTTTCTAAACCTACAAATTCTTTTTCCACTGTTGCATGTCAGTTGTCCCAGAAAATCCAAGATTCAAGAAAACGGTGTAGAACCTAACCTGCTCTCAGAACTGGCCTTCATTTTTATCCTTGCTGCCCCCTCAGCTGCCAGGTTTTTTATCGTTGTTTACTAAGCTTGACTAGCAAAAAGTTGTACAGCGCTACTGGAAGGAATAAGACCTTACAGTTCTGTTGGGGGAAAAAAAAAAAAATCTACAGAAAAAAAAGTAATCTTCTGTTTCTTGTCAAAAGCTATCAACAATAATGGTAGAGGACCTGAGGTGACTCTCTGGTTTGAGGCAGAACTTGCAAAACTAGTAATGAGGAGCAGAAAAAGAAAAAGGATGGGAAAAAGAATAAAGCCCAAACCCATATAGAGCAGCTGCACGAATGAATACATTGTGTTAGTGTTACAAAATCCTGAATTAATTTTGTCCTATATTTCTTCTAAATTAATTTAAAATAAAACCTAGTAGTTTGTAGGAGCAGCTTATATTGCTTGTTTCCTAGTGTGGTTTTATGCAGAACCATTCCAGTTGCTGTCAGCTACTAAAAGATGCATCTGCATTAGCATTTTTGCTCCGAACAGCAGTGTAGCTCTGCAGTGAGGCTCTTCTCCCGTCATCACCCCCACGTACGTTTTGTTCAGATCGCAAAGCGGTGTTAGGGTAATTACTACTTCCCTGGAGTAACTTCCTTCAGGGGAAATTAATCCAGACGTCTGCTCCAGGGATGCGTTCAGTGTGCTCGGACTCTTTTGGAGATGTAAAGGTTCGAATCAATGAGAGAGTCTCAGGACAGCTTCTAAGAGCCCGTGCATGGCAAAATTCTGTCTGTGGCACCAGCATAAATCTACTCTGATGTAAACCCTACAAATAGCATGTCGTGTGCATCTAGGGGCCTCGACTCCAAACGGCTTCACCCTGCTGATCCCCACCTACTGCACTGCCTTACTTGCCGAGATGCGCATGGTTGTACTGCTTCCTAAACTGCTTGTTGCCCAGAAGAATTAATTTTCTTTCTAAATCAGTGAGCTTCTGTGTTAAAATATGTTGTATAACTTGGTGTACAGGCATATTGTTAAACTTAAGGATAATTGGGTGGGAGGGGGTTGTGTGTATCCTTCCTTTACTCCAATTAAAGGTAGCTCTTCTCCAAAGCAAACAGGACTTCATAGTGTTTGCTCTCCATAAAGAAACTACTTTTATTTGTGGTAGAATTGATCTCAAAGTTACTATGCTATGGCCAGACGTTTCATCCCAAGGGAATCATCTTGCACTTAGTGTGTTACACTAAGTGTGAATTTACAGTTGAGGATTTTTTTTAATGTAAATTATTGATTTGCATTTTATTTTGTTAGATGCAGTGATAAAGTCAGATGGGTGTTCTGTCTCAATGTTACTCCTCAAGTTTTACTATATTTGGTCTTAAACATCTGCCATTCCCTTCAGGTGAAAGTTGAGTACTTGAATGATGATACCTTTGTGCATTCATAGGCTGGTAATTATATTTGGTACGACTGCAGGCATACTTTGCTTTTTCCTTATCTATCAGTGTTTCTATGAAAATTATCATTGTCTGGCATATGTTATCCGTGTGCTCTCCAAAATGGAAAACTTCCTTGGTTTGTTTCATGGCTCAAAGTCATCGTGAGAATATGAACTCGTCAAAGTTGGTGTCGTTTCTGTGTTGTAAACTTGATTTTTCAGCACTTGTGTACTTTTATATCTGCCTTTTTCTTCCATGTACTATAGTCTGTCAAGCCATTCTTACCTTCGCTGTCCACATTTTTCATGCTTGTCTGCTGGTGTCTTCATCCTAGCTATGTAGGTGCAGAATGCGTATGGGTGTATAGAGATGGAGAATGCTTATAGATGTGTATAGGTGGAGAATGGAACCGAATTAGCTTCTCAGATTAGCTTCACAGCTTGCATGATCAGAAGCAGCGATTTCTCTCAGTGACTAAGTGGCAGCTCAGAGAAAGCCAGCAAATGAGGTCAATGAATGGAGATATTTGGAAATCCACCCTGAAACGTAGGTGGTCCAAACGCTGCAGCTTTCTTTCAGCTTTGCTCTCCCTCTGTTTTTGTTTACAAGTTTCCCCCGGACTTCCTGCCCAAGAATTTTTCCTTTCAGCCTGCTTAATAGGTTGGTGACAGCTGGCAGAAGGCACAGTTGGGCAATGATGCTCTTACTGAGAAACATGAAAATATTTTCCTGATATCCATATAAAGATGCAGATGCTTCTTATATCTGACACTGAAAATTAACTTTCATTGTTTCCTGACCCAATCCAGTGCCAACCAGGCTGTTATAACTCGTGATGGTATGAAGCACTTTCGCTGACGCCTTCAGATTCATCAGCCTGACAAATTCTAAATGGAGTAATTGCCCCCTCCCTTTTTTTTTTTTTTTTTTTTTTGGAAACAGGAGAGAGGACCAATACTATTTTTTGTTCTTTTTAGAGCTTACCCTTGAAACATCCATTTTTCATAATAAGTTGTGTTGCCTCTGGAAAGTATTTTAACATCCTGGAAAAGTAGCTCCTCTGTGTTAGAGAGGATGTGCATGTCTGGGTAAAATCGTGCCCCTACTCTGCACCACAGTTCGTCTTTCTGGGTGATCATGGGTGGTGAATCTATAGGAATTTAAGTCCTTTTTCAGAAATAGTGTCACAGCTGAGATGCTTGCTGTGTTTGTGCAAGTTGTAATGTTAAAGTTGAAACCTTACAAAATGTCAACAAGGTGGTAATGCAGGTGGGAAGGGGCGAGGGACTATTAGGATTAGCTTTAATATTAACAGACTGTTAATGTTAGCTTAATATTAGACATAAGTACACTAATATGGTATAACGGTGCATTTTAGCACCCAAGGGCCTAGTAAAAATAGTATTACTACTGCTGTATGTTGGAACCATTCCATTAATTTGATTGTTCTTTTTGCCTTTTTTTTCAATCTTTCTATTTTTCTAACATATTCTTTTTTTTTTTTTTTTTTTTTTTTTTTTTTTTTTTTTTTTTTTTTTGTTGGGTGAGGATGAGAAAGCAGTGGGGACCAGAGCTGTGTACAGCTGTTAACAATCATAGAACTGTTTGGGTTGGAAAGAAACTTTAAAGATTATCTAGTCCAACCCCCCTGTCATGGCCAGAGACACCTCCCACTAGACCAGGCTGCTTAGAGCCCTGTCGAGCCTGGCCTTGAACAGTTCCAGGGATGGGGCATCCACAGCTTCTCTGGGCAGCCTGTGCCAGTGCCTCACTGCCTTCATAGTAAAGCATTTCTTCCTTATATTCCCATTATCTCTTGTCTTGTCACTACAGACCCTGGTAAAAAGTCTCTCCCCATCTATCTTATAAACTCCCTTTATATACTGAAAGGCCAGAATAAGGTCTCCCTTATTGCTATATCATATATCATACCAGTTATGGGAGTAGTCAATTGAGTATTTCACACTTGCTGATTTCAATATTGATTCGTATTCTCTGCAGAGGTTATAAATTCGAGGTAAAAGCTGTCCATCTAGTGTGACTGACAGGTGCTTGATTAATGAAGCCTAGGACTGAAATTGCAGAAAGGGGTGGATCAGCTCTTTGGTGGTATGAGATGGCTGAGTTTTACAGGATCTGTATGTAAGGATGCTTTTCAGTCACTGTTCCTTAAGATAACTGAAAATAGCACTATTAATACATACTGGAAAGCCAGTAAGGTTTTAATAGCAGTAGAATGAAGTGCACTATCATACAGTTTCGTGATAGTCTGTTAATTCCTAATATTGTTTGATTTTTTTTTTTTTTGACTACCGTGAAGTACCCATCTTACTTTTTCATTATTACTGGTTGTAATAACCAGTTACAGCACAAATCCTTGAATGATGTAGGTTTCATGTAAGAACCAGATAGATCACCTCTGAAGGTTGTCTAATCTAGTCCCTAATGAAAGCAGGACAAGTCAGAGCAGGTTGCTCAGGAACTTTTTCAGTGAAGTTTTGACCATGACCTGTCTGCGTAGCTCTTTCTTTGTTTGACCACTTCCATGGTACAAAATAAACAGACCTTGCCATCTGGTCCAAATTTTCTGCATTCCAACTTGTCTCTTGTCTTTTGTCCTACCCCTGCACACCTCTGAGAAGCCTGGGTCCGTCTTCTCTTAGGCCCTCTGCTAGGTAGCTGTAAACAGCAGAGGCTTTCCTCTTCACCTTCTCTTTTAAAGCTGAGCATTCCCAATTGTTTCAGCATCTCCTCATATGCCGTGTGCTCCAGCCCTGTCGCCTCAGTGGTGGTTCTCCAGACTCCTGGAGCGACGTGGTGTGCTGGTCGAGCTGCCGGTCTCGCGGGCACTGGGTAGAGGGGAAGAACTGCTTCCTTGACCTGCTGGCAGTGCTCCTGCTTCTCCTCCCGGCATGCCCTCGGCCTTCTCTGCTGAAAAACCTGCTGTTGTTGGGCCGTCATGGTTGTCTGGGAGCCCTTTGTGTTTCTGATAGAAGATGGTTAATACTTAAATGTAGTAAATGAGCTAGTGCTTTTAGGTAAGGGCGGATCTTAGGCTGTGAAATATTTAAGTGTGTATCTGTCCTGTCTTCAGTGGAACTCCACTTTGTGCTTCAGTTTAAATGCTTCAGTTTAAAAAAAAATATGTTGAAGCAGTTTCTTAAGACTTACTGTTTTTACCTTCAAACTGGTCTGCTATGCTGTCTGTCCATCTATACATCCATTGATGGTGTTGTCTTGTTGTTAGGAAGCCAAAATTGCAGTACTTAGACTTTAACCTACAGTGACTTTTTCTTTTTTTCCTCTCTGGTGATTTGGAACCCAACAGAACTATGCTGAAATGATATTCATTTCAAAAGGGGTTTTTAAAATCTGTTTAAATGCGGACCATACCTCTAATTTAACTTTTTTTCCTAACTTTTATTTTTAATGAAGCTCTTGTGCTAATAGCATCTGAATTTTAAAAAGTTAGAGGACTTTTTCAGGCCCCCTAGATAAAAAAGTGGTTTTTTTTAAAAAAAAATAAAAAATGAGGAGATGGTCAAAACTATAGTTTTTATTTCACAGGATTTTTATACCCCTGCAAGGAAAAAAAAAAAAAAAAAAGTTGAACATTCAACAGATTGTATCCATAAAATCTCATGGAGTCTTTCATTGACCTCCAGGCTCCTTTCTCCGTTCTATTAAATTTCCCTTTTCCCCCTTCCCTCCTGGGAATATGTCCCTGTGTCTCATTCTTTTGGAGGGCAAGGAGTAGAAATCTGTTTTCACTGTTAAACTAGTGGCTTAGGGTGGGAACAGGGATATTTCACTTGGAAACATGGGATGGAGGGGGGAAAAATAATATCACTAAACTTTTTTGGCAGAAAAAAATTGCAAAAAGTGTGAGGCTTGACGTCCAGGAAATAAAATACAGTATCGGTATGGGTGTTAACACCCCAACAGCTAGGAAGATCAGCTTGAGAGTAGGTTGCTGACTGGGTTGGAGGGAACTCTTGAGTCATCAGCTTTTTTGGTGCTTTTTTAACTGAAAAACAACAGCAACTTCAACATCAACACACACAAAAAAAGAAATCACTCTTGAAACTGCCCTCACTGCAATTTTCTTTCGAGTGTCTTTCCTGAACTTAAAACGAAAGGAAAAAAGCTTTTGAATTCCAGATCACTAAATGCACTGCGTCTCGTTACTTGATGGGAGAGTGGAGTGGGAAGCTCTTCACGCTGTTACAACTCTAGGCTTGTTTTGGTCGTGCCTGTGTAATGCTAGCAACATCATCTTAGCTTTCCTCATCTGCTCTCTCCAGCTTTAAGTGAGGGTAGCATTACTGTTTCCGATGTAAAGCGGCTCTAGAGCAGACCGAGAAAAGAAATGTTTATTTGCCAAAACCACATCACAGGCTGCAGGGATGCACAAGTCCGCCTCAATACCTATTGCTTTATTTCTGAGGTGCTCGCCACAACTAGAAGGAAAGCACAATGTGATCCTTGCTTTTCTCTGTCCCTACCCCACTTTTCCTATCAAACAAACAGGTAAACCTCCCCCTCCCTCATTCCCCCACTCCACAGCTCTGACAGTAGGTGCTGGGGTCCCTCTGGCAACCAACGAACACAGACTCTTGTCCGTCATCGTAGCCACTTCTCTCAGCTCCTGCTGGCATCATGTAAATGGCCCCTCTTCTCTATTTGTTATCTGTTTTGTCATGGTTTATCCAGTTTTAAAGGACTTCGTTATAGTAGTTGCTGTTTTCTGTAAAGAATATGTCATACAGTGCTCAAATGCACTCGTTTTTTTGGCTTCCCTGCTTGCCACTGCTTCTTGTCCTTTTCAGAGGTATTCTTGACTGCTGCTGCCTTTGTGGAAGTACTCAGTCATATAGATTTTCTGTCACTAAAGTTTTATATCAAAGAATGTGGTATCAAAGGAAAAATATTTTTTTTTTTTCCCTTTTACAGATCAAAGAAAATTGCTTTGTTTTCAGGATTCCCAGAAGACCAATTCAACTTGCTGTCAAAACAAAACAAAGTCTTTATTCTTAGTGTTTCTGTTCTCAATGTATGGATTAAAAAGATCATTTAGAAGGACCATTTATTTGAAATCTAGTTTTCCTGAGCAAACGAAAAACCCCTTTCAGTTCATCTAGGTTTGGAAATATTCCTTGCACTCCTTAATTCTCTAGAACCAAAGTGGTTATGTCTAATTAGCTTTTATTTGCTTTTAGAGCAGGCTGTCTTGTTATGCCATTGGATGTATTTGCTGTGGAAAACTGAAAAACACTCAGTTCAGGCAAGCTGATAGTCTTCTCATTCTTGATTGAGGGGGGGTTATGCTGTTTAAAAAAAAAAAAGTGTCAAGCAAGCAACCTTTCCCTTTTGAGCTTTCTCAAAGGATTAGTGAGCTATATGAGGTAGGAAGTTTCCTTTAGTTCTGGGAGTGGTTCTACCAATGTTATTGGAAACATAATGAGACAGTGGAGAAGATCTTGGTACTTAGGTAAAATTGTTTTATATCTTCTCAGGATAAATAATGCAGTTTTGATCTTAAAGCTACTTCTGTTTACCTTTGATTTGATAAATTTTACAGAAAAGAAAAAAGAACAAAGTTGATATTTTTAGAAAATTATCATGTAATAGGCTAGGAGAGGGAAAGGGTGTTTGCTTTAGTATATAATTCATATGTAGGAAATAATAACTCTAAGTGCTTTAGAGGAGGAGTCTTAGGTGGAGGAACGTTCTGCAGGTGATGCAGAAAAAGCTGGGCTGGAAGCTGTCATTTTGTAAGGAAAGGCAAAACAGAGAAATGGTTCTCATGTCTCTATTCTGCTATCCAGATCACCACCCCAAAATTTCTGTTTTTTCTTACCCATTTCTAACTGTAGACCAGTTCTTTGAAGATTTATCTGGATGGAAGAAAGGGTATTGAATGGCATTAGGACAAGAATGGGCCTGAGAAACTAGTCTGAAGATTGAGCTTAACTGATGCTGAACTGATGAGTGAGTCTTGTTGCTTGGCTAAGCCTGCCTTTCTGGAAACAATCCTCTGCAGCAAGACTGCAAAATGCTGGCAGGAGCCCTACGTAGTTTTAAGCTGCTGCTGCAAGCTGTTACCTAGATTAGCTGGCAAAAGAATGTTGAAACCTGATTGTTGAACCTGACTTTGGCAGAGCCCAGTGTCTAACCATAGTTTCCTGGCTGTGAAATTTTGCCAGGTATTGTACTAATAATTTGAGGGATGGGGGATCACAAGGTTTCCAGGCACCAGATGTCTGCCTGCATTTGCTGGGGGATTTTTAGGTTGGCTTTAGTATCTACTATCTACAGTATTTTTATTTCCCTGGAAGTGTATGCAGTACATTTTCACAAGGAGATGCAGAGACATCATTAATACCCATTCTTCTGCTTTTTAGCTTTCATTATTTAATCTCCTTTTAGAAGTAGGGTTTGTTTGCGTTGTTGTTTTTAAAAAGTATCTGTATCCTTTATTTGGCAGTGGCTCCTACGATTGCCATACAATCAGTTTTACCAACAGAGGAAATCAAAATGCCTTACCAGGTGATTCACAATTTCTAAACCTAACTTACTTGTGGGTTATGTCTAGTAACAAGAATAATATCTAAAATACAGGAAGCTGGCGTTAAAAATTTTACATAACCACCCATAAAATGTAACATTTGGAAAGCATCAGTCATTTCCAGAAGTAACGATTTGACAAGAACAGCTCCCTCCCCCCTTGTTTAGCTCAGTGTAAGATAATAAAGTTTTCTTGTATGTGAAGCCAAACTTCCAAATCTTATTTTTGCCTTTTGCTTTTAAGGATCTATGTCTAGTTAGGTAGACAGATTAGACCAGGCTAAGAAAAAGACTACAGCAATCCACTTCATGTAAAGTCACCTATAACAGCAATGTCCTTATTTTTCCATTGCTCTTGTCTATTGCTGCTGTTTTGCACTCTCACTAGAGCAAGCTTCAGCTGTCCTTTACTGTAGTGTATTTTGAACCCTTGTAAACATATGCATCAAGGGAATTTACATCAGATAAAGTAATTATCTGAAGCTGCAGCACAAAAAGTCCAACAAAGTCTAGACTCATTAAATTAATCATGACATTAGGAGGTCTCATCCTTTTGACTTCATTTATATTCATAGAAGAAGGAAAGCAAACATCTTGGTGGTTTGTCAAGTTCAAATGAAGTGGTTCAAATGCGGGAATGTTTCTAAATCTCCTAGCAGAAAACAACAGTAATTCAGGCAGAAATATCATAAACAAAAAATACTGACTTTTGGAGACATATTTTTTTTCCATTGTAAAAATTGCCAAATGTTTAATATTGTTCATGACCTATCTTTTGCATCATCCGTTTCCCTCTAGTTCTGTGAGCAATTAAGTTGTTTCATTTTTGAAAGATTTTAATGATTTTATTGTTTTGTGCTATTTTAATCTATTGTAATAACTAACAGTAGATATAATGGTTATCAGAAATTCCTGAAGTACAATTTCAGTTTTCAAAAGACTTATTTTCAGAAGAAAAATGTATTTAGCTCTGAAAATGTGTTTTGTTTTTCATTTTTTAGTTTAGACTCTGTTCTCTGTTGTTAACAACCATGTTTTGCCTGGAGTTGTTTAAGAAGACTGTAATATGTGAGCTCAACAGAAGATGGATGGCAGAAGGATGATAGGAAAATGAAAAAAAGAGTTAGTTTTAGGGCTAGATAATTTTAATAAAAAGTTTGACACTTATTTTCTGTTTTCAAAACAGCCACCTCGCAGTCAAAGTCCTTTGTGTTTTTTAGAGGAGTTTGTAAAGCTCCTTTAATATAGAGATTAATGATTTATTTCTTTCATTCCGTTTATTGGTTTGTAAACCTGAAGGCTCTGAATTTTATGAAAGAAAATTCTTTAATTTTGTGTATGCCTATTGATATATGCGGTTGCCATGGTACAGATTTGGAGTGAAACTTTTAAACCTCTGACTCGAACCAGTATGATGATATTTAGCATCGTTTTCCCAATACAGTTAGTCATAAGTCTAAAAAATTCCAAGTACTTACTGAATTTAGCTGACTGGATGCTCTAAAGGTCTAAAGGTCGAAAGTAAAGGTCTAAACTTTACTGCATGCTGTTAAAATTTCTGCAGGGCCTCACTTCAGGCGTACAAACTGATTTGTGTGCTGAAGTTTTGTTGCGAGTTCTTGACTCCCTCTGAGTTGCAAGCCATTGTCTAAGAGCAGCTGCTTTTATTTCTAGCTATTCATTTTAATGCCTTCTTTCCAATTGTTTTATACAATGCTGTATTGTGAATAGAGTTTTATATAACTTTCATCAAATAGCTGAGTGGATCGGGAATTCCTTGCACCAGTTCCTTAGGACATTTCTGCTTCCTTTCCTAACAGCCCCTGGTGTAGAGTTCCAGCTTATTCAATGAACATAGTCGTTGATGGTGGACTTCAAAATCTAGGTTGACTATAAGGTCCTTTGAAGATAAAGATGGATTTTGAACTCCATTAAGGACTTTGTAGGAAGTTTATGAAGAACGGAAGATCTCTCACAGGCGTTCAGTAGCCTGGGTTCACAACAGATGCAGCAGGATCAGTTGCTAGATAAAGGTTTTAAGCCCAAAGCCTCCATGTTCACGTGCGATACTGAGTGTGAAAACCTGAGGGCTATTGTTTGTGAATTAAGGTTCATATTTGCATTTGTTAGTAGATCTTTTTTCTTTGTGAAGTTTGGAGTTGAGGAGAAATCTAGGAGTATGTCTGAGCTCTGGGCAGCTCCTACCTAGCAGTGCGTGCTGCTTTTCTTTTTCACTGAGAAAATGCCTCTTTGACTACCGAGCCCTTTGATATACTTGTCTGCCCAGTGATGTCATGTGTCTTGCTTGAGAATATCTTATGAGTTATGTAGATTGGCTCTATTTATCTGTCAGTTGATTTTGCTCAGAGACATTTTGAAGGCAGCAATGCGGCTGTATGGCAGGACAGCTGGGACTGTGTGCTATGTGAATGTTATTTGGAAACCAGCTGGAAAATTTGTCAGAAGGCATTCTGCTGTTAATCATAAAGAAACAAAGTTAAGAGATGATACAATTGAGATATGAATTAGAAATACTATTTTAATGAAAATAGGCTTTTCTTAGACAGATCTGATTACCTTTCAATGAGGAAAATGTTACCTAAACTCCCTTCTTGAGTTCCACTCTTGAAACTGTTCACAGATTGTCGGCTTTCAAGTTGAAACTCTTTGCATGTAAATCATTCTTCACTAACAGATCCGTATAGGGTTTTATACTGAATCAATACATTTAATATTTTCTGGATGTTCAGGAATGTAAAAACATAAAAATGTAGATTCTCTTTGCCTCCTTTTTTTTTTTTTTTTTTTTTTAATGGCAGCTATTTTGACTTACACATATTGCAATCAATATTAGGTGTTCTGAGTGGGTATACCAGATGTGATAAGATGCATAAAACATAGAATTTTTCACCAGGCTATGTTCTGCCCTAAACACCACTCTGGGCAGAAAGAAATTCAAGTAAATAATGGAGTAATGTATTTTTAAATTTTGCCTGATATGATATAGCTTTCTGTCTTACTTTTTATTTTAATAGGATACTTCAAAAATTTAAAATTAACAGAGAAGAAAACTTTCTCTGTTTGCCAGAAATTTTTGGTTTTCTCTTTATTGAAAAACTATTTTCTGCTTTTTGAATTCAGCTTCATACCATTGCTATGAAAAGTATGGAAAAAATATAAATAATTTATGCTCCCTCTGCTGGCCTTACAGCTGTGTAGAATGGATCTATCCCTTACCTTCAAAGTACCCGTGCTTGCAACTGGTTTGTGGAAATTGTGTCTTTGGGGGCCTAGGGAAAACACTTTATCTGCAAGATCCAGATCTGAGCAGGGAATAATGGCATTTCTGAAATAACCTCTCAATCACAGTGGGAGCTTTTAGACTGGAAACAATGATATTTTGTGATAACTGAGTTCATTCAGTTGCAGCAGATGAGCAATCTGTTAATATGATACAGGAGAGCTGTCCATTTGCCACCAGTAGTATCCACTGGGTACAAAAATAGTTTCATTTTTTCACCTAGGCTTCCTGAAAATCATCTTTGTAGTACAGTGCAGAAAAGCAGAACTGAAATGATTAAGTTGTTCAAAAATAATTTAAATAATCCAAGTTTGTTTGAAACTAAGGTGCAAAGCCTGTTATGCCTGGGAACGTTGTCTTGATAGCGATCACCTAAGAACTATTACGTATTCTTTTGTTGTTGTTTTTTGTTTTGTTTTGTTTTTTAAGCTGGACCTGTGATCTGCAGAATGCTAACATACCCTCCAACTCGAAGAGCCTTAATTGTGGGTTGTGGTCTGCAGATGTTTCAACAACTGTCAGGGATTAACACCGTCATGTATGTATTTACTGCTTGCTTCTCTTTATAAAGTATAAGAAAAAGACAATTAGACTAGTAGCAGTTGTAGATGAGCTTCTGGACAAAATCTAAACTGTGAAAAATTGAGCTTGAGAGCTGGAATGCTAGTTTGAAATATAGATATAGACATATTTGGCGCCTCAGCTAATTGGTACAAGAGGATGTTAGTATAAGGGCAAACATTTATATAGAGATGAGAATGCAAACTGTACTCCAGGAGATACATTATTATATGTTAGGCTTTATGGTCATAGCTATGTATGTATAGACAGGAAAGTATACTTATGGTTTGAATTTGTGTGCAAATAGATCAAAATAAGGTGAGGGTTAGACTGTTGGCCATGTAAATGAGATGGAAAATTACTGTGAAGTGCTAAAGATGCCGAGGGAAGAAGTGTTTCCTGTTATTACATGGTTCTATTAGGTATATGAAGACTCAGTAAATGTAGAAGTGAAGAACAATATATTGGCCTTTCTGATAAGCTGTCAGCTCACAAGAGGAGTAGCTCTTGACAAATGTGCAGTGCACAAGACCTAGTTTAAGATGAAAATACTGTTGAGCTACCCTACAACAGTAACCATAATGAATATGATTTCCATATTGTTTTAAGAACAAGTGTAAAATATATTTCAGTAATGTCTTGCGGACAGATCTACATCTAAGGGAGCAAGCTTATTAGTAAATTGTTTAAAAAAAAACCAAACCTAAAAGGCTAAAGCTTTTAGTAGTATCAAGAGCTATCACATTAAATATTAGAGTAAATACCTACTATCTGTCACAAGGCGGGGGGCACACCAGTGTTGTTAAACTGCAAAAGAAGGAAA
>KL278115.1:0-13832 GCA_000699545.1 Podiceps cristatus | reverse complement strand
AGAGACTTCATAGTGGGAAACATTTGGATACAAAACTGGTAAGTTACGTGTGAAAAACAAGACAGGCACAGAAAGAGCTTTGAGAAATTCTTCATGCACATCAGAAGCAAGAGACCTAATAATCTCCAGGCCCAGTAAGGATCAAGACGTTGTGAGAACATTAGGAGAAAATAAATCTTTAGCAGCAAATCTTGCAAAGGCTCTTTTTGCATTTGTGTTAATTATAGAGGCTATATGAAGCTTCTTGTACTGGAGCTTACTTATGATGTCTCAGATGGTCTGTTTCAAATTCGAGTGTTAGGGGAAGAGGTTTTAGAACAAGCTGATTAAAATAAATAATAACAAATTGCCTGGACTAACCAGGGTACACCCAACAGGTCTGGAGTAATTTGAATACGTAATCACTGAATTTGGAAATGTAGCATAATTGGCATGAAGCCACAACCCAGAAAGTTGTGGTTTTTTCTGTCCTTATCAAAATTAATTAAAACTGTCATAGAATTGAACAAGATGTGTGTTTATAAATATGAAAAATGAACATGTACATGGAGAATATAAATTAATAAGGAAGAGCCAACATGATTGTTGTAGACAGATTATAGCTTGCAAGTAGGTTGTCCGTGAGTTCATGGTCATATTAGAACTATATATCCCATATGAACTAACCATCCTAGCCCATGACAGCTGCTGCCAAAGTTTCTTGAAGAAACCAGATGGTCACAAAAAGTAAGAGAGAAGCCCTCTCAGGTTAATAACTTTTTACAATAGGAAAAAAAAGGATAAGAATAAAAGATTGGTTATCACAAGCCAAGAGTAGACTCCTACAGGGATCTACGTGGAGATCTTTGATGCTTTAGTAAGTCTGTGAAAGAGGCTAAACAGCAAAATAACAGCTCCTGACACCAGTCAGGACATTAAGACCCTCACAGTTGTGGGAAAATAATACAAGATAACAAATGAATAAAATGGCAAGTGCATTAACTATACAATATTATAGAATAATGCTTGCAGGAGGGAACCGGCTAACTAACATGCATGGCAGTCTAAATTGTTACTATCAAAAAAGAGGTCTTGAAGTTGCATTATAGTTCTGTACAAACATGATGACATCCATGATGCACCCAGAACAGTACAAACAAAAGTCCTTTCTTTTAGTAAGGATAAACCAGGTTATATATGGGGAAAGTGATACCTGTATTTGGAGAGGATGGTTAGAACTCTGCAGCTTGGAAAAGAAATGAGTTCAGAAGAAATGCAAGAGGCAAATGCAAGCTACTAATGTTATGGAGAAGATGGGGAGAGCATGATTATTCATCATTTCTTATAACACAGTTTTGATGACTCCTAGCTCTTACCCAGCAGCAGTAGGTTTAAAATAAACATTTTTTTTATGCAACACATAATTAAGTAGTGGAACTCATTGCCACAGGATGTTAGAGCTGCCAAATGTAGAAGTAAGTTTAGAAGTTAATAAAGGGAAACTTATATAAGAAACATTATTAAAATGTTATTAAACACAATGTGGGCGCAACCTCTGGCCAAGGACAGTCACTCTCACATTTTGGTTCTTACTACTTTAGGATGCCTTATTAGGCTAGAATAAAAAATTGACAGTTCACAAGTTTTATGACACTAGTAGGTTGACTTTGTTTATTTTAAACTGCATATGTTTTAAAATCTCAAACTCTGTTCTATGTAGGAGGTTTTACAAATAGTTTGGAATTGACCTAATTTGCTTGTGGATGTGTAGGAGGACAGAATTACAACTATAAAACATAGTTGAATCTTAGCTTTAAAATAAGAAAATGCCTATAATAATCACATGAAGGCACTGTTGTTAAAGCACTGGCTTGTAACCATTTGCAATATCCAGTATCTTTTTAATAATCCAATATAACTAAATTTTTAGTTATCAGGTATGCAAGACATTCTCCTATGAAAGGACATTTTTCAAATGTAAGCAAGCAGCTGTCTATTGCTGGTTTGCTTACATAGAAATTGGTGGTTGCTTATTAATGCAGTAATTAAATGGTACCTTAAGGAACTGTCAGATTGATTTAACTCTGTAAGCACTATTTTCCTCTCCTTAATGTTTGGTTGTGTCATTCTGGGATTGCTGTTCTGTTGCAGCAGGAAAACAGACATCGGTTATGGTTGGAGACTGTAGGATTGCATGGACTTCCCTTCAGTGGTTTTGCAAACTCATTTACCAAAAACAGTCACCAAAAATATTTTGATGGTTGGTGTTCACTGTAACTTTGGTGCTGCTGTGAATCCTCTTTTCGTGATGTACTCCTTTCTAGGCTGTAGGAGAAGAGGCTGATGACCCCAACTTGCTGTTGCCCAGCTTTCCGTGGCAGAGAATTTTGCCTTTGGTTGCCTCCTTTCTCCTTAAGTATTTCCATGGGACATTTCTATGCTGCAACCAGTTATCTTAACATGGTGGCATCCATGATGGGCCCTGACTTGTTCTTCTAATCTGGCTTGAGGCTTTCCACTATTTCTGATATAAAAGAGTTTGTTAAATCTTGTATTTTACTGTAAGAAAGTGAGGGCATAGGAGTGAGTTTGTGTGTGTCTGGAAAATTCATTGAAAAAAACAAACCAAACCCCAATCAAATCACAAAGCAGGGAAGTGAAATGAAAATATAAGGAAGAAAGCAGTTGTAGAATGATTTAATACTTCCCCAATTTGTATATGCTTCAATGAGTAACTCTTCTATTTAAGAAAACAGAAGTTTGAATCAAAAAGTATGGGTGTTACAAGTAGGAAATTATATAGGGGAATTTTGCAGGGCTCTCAAAATAATCACTGTTCTCAAAATAATCAATATTCACTGTTCTGCTACAAAGCAGAATAATACCTACAAAGAGACACATGGAGACAATGATGGAAAGCTTCAATGCTTAAGAGTTCAGAAATCTGTTATATATTTTGTAGTTAAAAATTGGATATCAATAGTGAAGCCAATGAGAGCAACAAAGTCCCTGTGTGGTTGCATTTCCCTTGAGGATGAGGAGAGGAAAATGAGAAGAACGGTTGTAAGAATTGTTGAGGACTGCGGTCTGTCTGTCTCATCATCCAATAAACTGATCTAGTTTTTGCACAGAAATAGTTTCATATTGTATTTGAATCAGCCATGTATGTGTGTCCCATCTGGCCGTGAGGAACCAGAAACTCTCATCACGAACAGGACGTTACTGAGCTGCTGCGAACGGCATGCGGAGCAACCTCTGCGTTGAGGAGGTGGATCTAATAGAGAAGCAAAATCTAAAAATAGGCTAAGGAGATTGTGACTCTCTCAGGAACAAATTCTAGCGTGATAAATTCAGTCAGTAAAAGAATAAAGCTCAGTGACCTATTGCTTTGATTCCCTTTTTTCCCTAAGAACAAGGATACAACAGCTGTTTGATAGCATGCCTGAAATAGAAAAAATGTTTCCTTTTTGTCATGGGTTTTGCCAGCTTAACTGACCTGTAAAAGATAAAGTCATACAGTTTTAGACAAGCATCTCTCACACTGGTGCAAGCAGGTCTGAAATGGCTTAACTTTTCAGTTTCTTATCATTCTGGTGTTTTCTCATCTTGAAAATGAAAGCTCACTGTTCTAAGCCTGAAGTCACAAATCTGGCTGACAGGAGACTGAAAAAGGCCCTGTGAAGGAAGTTATATTCCAGTAGAGCAGTTACTACAAAGTAGCTTTTTAATAGTAACATATCCCAGAATTTTGTGTGGTGTGCAGATATTTTCAAACCCACAGTGGCCTGTAGTTGAAACTTGGGAGAGGAGAATCATTCTAAGGTAAAACTTGAAGCTAATTTTTCTCATCAGTTTCTTCTTTAAAAAAATAAAATATTAAAAAAAAAAGGAAGAAATTCCTTTTGTGAGGGATGAGAGGAAGAGGGAGCTTGAAGGATTTGACTATTTCAGATTGCTTGGTGAAAAACAATGTAGGGTACCTGGATGTCTTAGCTATATGCTCATGTTCCTGCAGGACCAGGACTTCTGAAAATATTTCTGGTACTGTGCAGCTTCATTGCAGTCAAAAAAAAAAAAAGAAAAAACCCCACCAAAAAAACAACCAACCAAAAACCACCACCCCCCCCCCCCAAAAAAAAAAAACCCCAAACCAAACACCAAAACCAACCAACCTCAAAACACGAGCAAGAAAGCTTTTAGAAAAAAACTTGAATACTAAGCAGTAATTTAGGTGTAATGGAGGGAGTTCAGTATTGTCTGGTCAGACTGGACGTGGGTAGTGTGGCCTGTGCTGGCGTTTCTGCTGCTCTGCTGGGGGCTTGCTGGGTTTGAGCGAGCCGATGGCCGTTCACGCAGGCTGCCTGTGCCCTCGAGACTATAAATCTGAGATCAGTTTGAAGAGACAGCTGTATCATCTTGATTATTCTTATTCTCATGAAACTTTAAGCAGACTTGATGAAAGCTAAACAAAATACTTTGTTCTGCAGTTGAAACACTAAGCTTGATGTGATGCTAATTTTGTAATTTGCCATTATCTTTTCACATTGTGTTAGAAAAGCTTTCTGCAACAGAAAAGTGGTATAATGTGTCAACAGGGAGAGCTTACGGCCTTCAGCATTTTTGTTAAGCTTGTATTTTTGCTGGTGTATGTGATCTGTTATTCCTAGTTAATAAAATGGGTTATTTAATTCTTAAGATAGCCTTGCATCTCTTAAAAGTGAATTCACCTGTAAAATGTTTAGGTGTTCAGATTTGGTCCACAGATGCTTTTGAGTTCTAACTGTCTTAGTTTTTTAATCTGTGCAAGTGAACAAAAGAACAACAACAATGAAAAATTAGATGATAAAAAGAAGCATCTTTTTCCAGCTGGCAAGAGATAGGGAGTGAAAGAAAATACTATATGGAGAAGGAAAAAAAAAATCAGAGTAATGAGAGAAGGAAAAAAGCTGGATAAAAGAAAGAAGGAAAAGACAAAAGAGGACAAGAGGAGGTTATGTAACAAGTGGAAATTGAAGGTTTGAAGATAAGAATGTTAAAACATTTAACATGAAAAGTGAATGAATATTGTACTGCATATAAATGAGAGAATGAAAGAGAACAGGAGTGGGACTGGAAAGAAGCCAGGACACTTCTGGAGTTTAATAGAGCCCAGAGAGGAGTTTAATGGAAGCAAAGCACATTTCCGATAGGATTAATCGCTGGGTCTATTGTGCAGCCAGTGCAGAGCTGGAACCCACGAGGAGCTGTAAGCCTTCGCTTCTGTTTGCCGAAGCGAGCGTGAGGCAGCCTGCACCTCACGGGAGCCTGGGGACCGAGCGTCTGCTCAACAGGGATGTGTGACTTAACCCCCAGAGGGATGGTGAAAGTCAAGACTGAGAAATTTGCCTTTAAATTACAATTTTTAAACTGTTTTTTAAAATGAAATACTGAATAGGTAGCACAGGACAATGTCTGTAGATAATACTTGCTTTTTTTTTTGTTGAAGATCACTAAATAAATATCTTGGTTTGTGAATTACAGCACAAGTAGTAGCAACCTTCTCTACTCTTTCAGCATCAGCAGCCATAGAGAGATTTGTAATTAATGAATTAATGTATTTATGAACTACGACAAATTTATAATTAATAAGTTGGTCATTGAAATGAGCCTTTGCTCGAGCATTGATTTGGATATTGGACCATTGATTTGGATATTGGAAAATACTTGTTGAGATCTGTAAACAAAAGTTCTACTGGCAAAAAGTAATGGTGGTTCACATTTTTTTTGTGGTTTGTATTCAAACATTGATTTTTAAGGTTTCAATTGTGTTCTCTGGCTGCATTTTAAAACAAAATTCAGAAAGTAGAATACTTCATTAAAAAACAAACACACACAAACCAACAAACCAACCAAAACAAAACCCAAAACTTAGACAATGCTAAAATGTTATCCAAGTTGCACAGTAGTTACTGAAGAACAATATATCTTTTACTGTAGTCTCCACTTAGATTTAGACTGGGCCACAGTAATTACCAAGCAGCCTTTAATTTTGCATGGCCAGTAACTTGTCACTTCAGTTGTTTCTGGATACTGACCTGGCTATGCTTTAAGTCTGATTGAAGGAGGGGCAGTTACATTAATGTTTTTTTCAGATACAAACTTTGTAATGTTGTCAAGATAATTGAGAAGTCTTGGTAATAGACAAGTCAAATTTATCTGATGTCTCCATAACATTAAGGCTGCTATCTGCTTACGTTTCCATCCTTTTTTTTTTTTTTTTTTTTTTTGTGAGTAAACTCTCCAGTTTATAACTTTCTCTTAAATTTTGCATTTTGCCCTTAGGTTTGAGAAGATGTTTAATAAAGAGAAACCCTATGTTGCATGTCCACTTCCTTTTCGGATAATAATCCATTAAATAATTAGGTTTTAATACATCTTTCCAATAACTGTTTTCTGGAGAAGTGACCCTTCATTTTACCATATTATCCTTCCTTCAGATTGCAAGATGCTTTATATAGTACTGCATACAAACTCATATTGTAAAAAACTTTGGTGGAGAAGAAATGCATCTTTGGACTTGTATAGCATACAGAAGCTTTTTAGATAGACTGCAAATTTTTTTTTTTTTTTTTTTTTTAAGGTCCAAACAGCTGATAGTCACCAACCTGTCCTTGTTGGACAGTCACTTCTTGACTTCTTGCATAGAAACAGGCATATCTTGTAAGTTTTCCCAGCCCTGGAATCATAGAATCATAGAAAGGTCTGGGTTGGAAGGGACCCCAAGGATCAGAGAGTTCCAACCCCCCTGCCACAGGCAGGGACACCAACCTCCAGGCCTGGACCTACACGAGGTTGCCCAGGGCCCTGTCCAACCTGGCCTTGAACACCTCCAGGCATGGGGCATCCACCACCTCTCTGGGCAGCCTGTTCCAGCACCTCACCACTCTCTCTGTAAAAAACTTCCCCCTAGTATCCAATTTAAACCTTCATAGAAGGAACATAGATTTTTTTTTCTTTCTTTTTTTCCCCCCCTCCCTAGTAAATTGGCAGATCTGAAATGATTAGTTTCTTTGTGGAAATCTTTTCACTGACGTTTGGTAAATTATCACACAGCCTAAAGAGAGAAGATGTGGCTTTGGAACTTTGACCAAGGACAAACTGATACAGAGATGAAAGTGTCGCTTGGAGTACAGGACCTTGGGCTGGGCAGAAACGGTTTAGAAGCCAGCAGTTAAGGTGCTGGTGGAGTAGGTAGCAGAAATGTGAAACACCCTTTTGTCAAATGCTGTCTCCAGGAACCATGGGCAGTATTTACAATGGGGGATGGCCATGGTGGCGGAGTCGATTGTTTCCATTTTGTCTTTCTGTTTGCATTCGCCTTCACCTCCCCCTCGGTGAAAGTCAAGAAGCAGTCTGATCATAGTTTTTCCTGCTCTGATATTGTTACTTCTTCTTGATCATTAGAAAATGCCGTCATGGGAAGGGAATACTGCCTGATAAGGGGAGCATGCCTTAGTAAATATGCTAGGAAGCGGCTGAAACACGAATGTGTTGATGACAGGATGCCAATAGCTGTATCCAAGAACTAACACCAAACAAGCAAACAAAATATTAGCTGGCTAAGTAAAGCTGCAGGAAGTCTGAGAAAAAAATAAACTAACTCTGTTCCACAGGGAGGAAACAGGCTGCTGACTGCTTCGGTCCTGAATTAACCCGACCTGCACAAATCCTAGCCCTTCCAGATGAGCAGGTGCTGGGCGGTAGTGAGCGTTGGTATTTAGAGTTGTGGAGAGGGGTAGGAAGAGAAAAGAGCAGGTCGTACTGCTGGAAATCTTAAATAGCTCTAAACCTGTGCAAGATCTGTGAGGAATAGCTAGACCTTAGCCTTCATTTTGATTCTGTACTTAGCCAGGAAACGGCAAGACTGAGTGATCTAGGGGGATGTATCTTGTGCTTGAGGCACAAGAAGGCAGTTCAGTAAACTTGAACGTTGGTAAGGCTGTCGTGATATTGCTAAAGTTTGTGTCATTTGCTGTGTTTTAAAAACAACTCCTGTGCTTTAGATGTTTTGTTTAGAGAGCAAAACATTTTTCTTAAATATTCTTGTGTGTGCTTGTTGGAGATGGCCTACAAAACCCCGAGCAGCTTAAGGGTTTAATGGTTTAGTTCCAACAGCTGTAATTTGTCAGTTGAAATAATTGTGAGAGGGTGTTTAGGATGCAAGTAAGAGTAAGTCTGTATTAAAAACAAGTCACCTGTGTATCAGTGTTGCTAGCAGTAAAACCACCCTATGCTAAGTTTCCAATTAAAAATAGCATTAAAAAAAAAATGAATCTTTCGTCGCCTGTGCAATGACCAGAAATTAATCTGAGTCAGTTTATAAGTACAGATCTATAATTCATTGTAAAACAAACAACCCAAACCACAGATTGTTTGTTTGTTTATTCAGGCACTGCCATACACCAGACTTCAAGATTCCCTCTCAGGCTGAAGCTTCTCACTTCTAATGCCAATTCTCTTTACATGTCATGTTCTCATTCCTTTTGAAATAGAAAAAGAAAATCACAGCTTTAAGCCACTTAAAGGGAGGGGGGGGAAAAAAGGGATGTAAAACAAACCAGTGAATCATGATGGAGTTGTTAGCTACATTAAAGCTATACAATGCTCATCTTATTTAAGAAGCTGCTTGCTTTGTCAATCGAACTGGGCAGAGCTTTTGGAAGATAGCTTTTACAGTTACATCCTTGCCCCAAGTATTGGGGATCAAAGAAGGGGAAACTCGAATATAAAAGTTTTGAAGGTTTGAGTACCAGGAAGATCTGGGAAGTAGTTCAAGATGTTATATAATAGGAGTAACAAGATGAAATTAAGTAAAATCTAGAATAATTATAAGAACATAGTTTCGTGCTTAGAGGTATTAGATTGAGTGTCTCGAGGGAAGTAGGAAATGCTCATTATTTCTAATTGCTTAAGCTGTTACAACAATAGAGAATGTATTAGAAATAATATATTTGGGGTTTTTGGGTGCTGGAATTAGTAGACATACAATAGAAGATGAATGTAAGTTTAAAAGAAAAGACTGATTTCCTTTAATTTAAACTTTTACATCTCATGTTTCTTCTGATAATTCTCATGATCTATCCATTTATTGTTAAAAAAAACCCAGCAAACATGCCCCAACCCCCCAAACTTAGACAAAACATCCTAGACTACTGAAGACACTAAGTGATATTGAGGTGGATGGTTTTTTGCATCATAATTTCCCTCAGCTTTAAAAATAAAAAACCAAAAACCTTCTCAAATTGTGGAGGAAGCAGGTTCAGGGTGTTGATGTGAGGTGCTGTAATGGGCACTTAACTATAGGCTCTCATTCTGTTTTGAAACATTGGATTTTTTTCCTATTTCATAAATCTTTAAGTATTAGTCTTTTGCTTATTTCTCTGGTGCTGAACACCTGTTTGTGCGATTTTTTGGTGTTGATTTTTTTTTTCTTCCTCAAACATGGACTTTTAACTCAATGAGTTGAAGAACCACCACATGAAATATTTTTCTTTTTTCCTGTCTTTTTTGACTGCTGTCTTGGATTATTGGCTAGAAGAATATACACGGAAGAATGGAATAGGATAAGTAAACCTTGTGGTATGACAGCAGCAAATTATTAGCCACAGTTTGGATCCATCTAATGGAAGATATGCCTGATGATTTGGTTCATTGGTTTTAAAAAGTTGCAGGTATATTCAAAAGGATTCTTCTGAGTATTAACCACCACTTCAGTTAAAAAAAAACAAACAGAAACAAAAACCAAAGCAAAACAAAAAAAACCCCAAAACCGAAAGTCAAGTTTCTTTAATAAATCAGCCTTTGTCAGTGTAATGCTTTCACAGAAATAATTTCCTTTTAAGTTTCGTATGGAATCTTACTAATAAAAAGGCTTGTAATATCTTCATTTGGATGTATTTATTTTTATAACACATTCAAGGAACTGTATAGGAGTTAACATGCCAAGTTATTTTAAAGGAAGTCCTCCCACCTGTCTTCTCATTTGGAGCATGTTTTATTTTTAATGAAATCTTATCAGCGGGGACTATGTGCGTAAGTGCATAATTTTTATCCCCAGCTTTTCATACAAACTAAGGTAATCTTCAGTGGTAAACTAGCCAGAAAGTTGAGGCATTTGTATTAAAACAGTGAAAAATTACTAGTCCTGCTGATTGTATTATTTTGTTTTGGTTTGACTTAATATTTTTTTTTTTTTTTTTTTATGTAAGTAATAAAATCTGTTCCTATAGTTCTTCAGGTTGGAAAACTGTGTTTAAAGGACTGTCACTTTGGAGAAAAACTTGAAATCAAAGTATTTATTTAAAGAAGAAATGTATTCAAACCGGTATTTCCTGTCGTTTCTTTTATTATTACTGAAGTATTTGTGTCTGTAATGTGTCCGTAGTGAAATCATAATACTGTTTGATTTCTATCTGTTGCCTTGGTAATAACTTCTGTCACAAATCCAGTATTAACTTCACCGCAGGGCTGTCCAGGAGGAAATGTGTGAACTGCGTGGGTGGGAGCAAAGTCTTTGCTGAAACATATGGCTTGGTTGATTGGAAATTATGGTAAAGCAGTTACCTGAAGTAAAATGTCTTTGTTTTATATCTACTATATAGAGGTGTAGCTGTTAAATCAGTTAAATGCATCTCATTCATGTTGTTCATATGTAAAGCCAAGTAATGAAATGAAGTTAGAGCCGCAATGTTGTTTATAAGTCATTCATGAATGATTGCTGGAGGAAGTTCCCTAAATAGCAATACTGGTTGGTAGGTTGGTTGGTTTGTTGTAATGTATTATTTGTCTAGACAGCTCCTGGAGCACAGTTTGGTCTCAGCATTGTGTTACTACCTTTCTAATAATCTTGTAAAAATTCCTTTCTTATGCAATTGTTAATGTTTAATACGCATCATTTTGTTAAACAGTACATTTTTGTTGTCTCTAGCAAAGGCCATTTTTTGGTTTTAAGACTTATCAGGAAATCACATACCAATCAGTGGCCATTTTTTTTTTCCCCCCAGTAAGGTACAGCAGAGTGTTAAGGGGAGAAGATTTTGTTTGTGTGATAGATTTGCTTACTTGTGAAAACCTAGAGGGCACGTATTATTCAAATGTTGGGCTGTATCAAATAGAATTATAGAATCACTTAGGTTGGAAAAGACCTTGAAGATCATCAGGTCTAACTTTTAACCTAGCCAAATCCACCACTAAACCATGTCCCTAAATGCCACGTCTACACATCTTTTAAATACTTCCAGGGATGGTGACTCCACCACTTACTTCCCTGGCCAGCCTGTTCCAGTGCCTGACAACCCTTTCAGTGAAGAAATGTTTCCTGATATCCAACCTAAACCTCCCCTGATGCAACTTGAGGCCATTTCCTCTTGTCTGTTGCTTGTTACTTGGGAGAAGAGACCATGACCCACCTCGTTACAACCTCCTTTCAGGTAGTTGTAGAGAGCTATAAGGTCTCCCCTCATCCTTCTTTTCTCCAGGCTGAACACCCCCAGCTCCCTCAGCTGCTCCTCACAGCACTTGTGCTCCAGACCCTTCACCAGCTTCGTTGCCCGTCTCTGGACACGCTCCAGCACCTCAGTGTCTTTCTTGCAGTGAGGGGCCCAGAACTGAACCCAGCACTCGAGGTGCGGCATCACCAGTGCCGAGTACAGGGGGACAATCACTTCCCTACTCTGCTGGCCACACCATTGCTGATAGAAGCCAGGATGCTATTGGCTGCCTGGGGCACCTGGGCACCCTGCTGGCGGCTGTTCAGCGGCTGTCGGTCCTTTTCAGCCTGGCAGCTTCCCAGCCGCTCCTCCCCAAGCCTGTAGCATTGCCTGGGGTTGTTGTGACCCAAGTGCAGGACCTGGCACTTGGCCTTGTTGAACCTCATACAATTGGCCTCAGCCCATCGATCCAGCCTGTCCAGCTCCCTCTGCAGAGCCTTCCTGCCCTCCAGCAGATCAACACTCCTCCCCAACTTGGTGTTGTCTGCAATACTGCTATATTCTTGGCAATAAGAAAGTGTCTCCTCCTTAAATGAAAAATAAGGAATATATAAATGTGAAACAATTCAAAGCTCACAATGTAACCTATCTTGAAAAGACATAAAATTAAACTATAAAAGGTCACCTGGTTAGATGCTGCCTGATACAACAACATGAACAACCTCAATGAAATATATCACTGATCCTGTTCAAACATAGAGTAAAAGATATGATGCCCTTTAGATCTGTTTATTCACCTTTGCTTTAAGGGCATAGGAACCCACTCTCTAAATTGGATTCTTTGGAGTCTGTCAATAAGAGTTAAGCCACTGCAGGCTAATCAAAATGCCTTGTGCCACAGAGGTTGAGAGACACAAAAAAAAAGGTTGAAAGGTTATATGCAATGCAAAGATTTACTATAAATGAAAATAGTCCAGAAATGGATCGTAAATGAAACATAGTGGCATCTAAAGGCTAACCAAGACTTTCTTATTGTGAGCAGTCTGCAAAACAAGGAGAATCACTACGGTCAAAATAGCCCATCTGGAAGGTGTGGTATGGAGCACAGTCACCAAACGGGAATAAAGTAAGAAATTGGCAAAGAGACTCTTAATTCCTCAGTGAGGTGAGCAAGAATGCTGTGTGTAAGGCCAGCGAGGAGGAGTGAGAGCCCAGGGAGGGAGCAGGGTGTCGGGATGGGACAGCTAAGCAGGACCAGGTTTCTCGCCTCCGGAGAGGCCGGCTCTTCCCGGGAGTGGCCTTGCAGATCAGGTGGTGTCAGAGCTGGAGGGGTGTGAGTTGAGTCTAAGCCCCGGCAGGTGAGGGGGGACTTGCCTGTGACTGCATAAAACGGTTTGGTTTTTTCCCCAGAGTGCTAACAAGTCTATGGGAGGTAATAATACTTCAGAGTGTGATTTTGAAACCTTTTCATGAAAGAGAAAAATCCTGTTGTGATATTTTATTTCTTTTTAATAGTTCTTTGCATATTGCACTCACCCAAAGCACGTTTTACAGACATCCTGGAAATAGAAAAAAAAAAAGTGAGACTACATTACTATTAGCAGAATTTCATGTGTTTTACAGAGGTGGCTAATTATTTTCTCCATTTCACAAGGGAAAAATAGAGCAGAGAAATACTGGACTGCTGATTCAAACTTCTGCTTGCTGAAAGCCCCTTTCTCACCTAAATTTTTTTTTTTTTTGTCAGGATTATGAATGGAAGAGGCTTTTTTATAGCCTCTAACAGGGAGAACCCTGTTAGAAGACAGAGGAGGGAAAAAAAGCACAACAAAAATAATCAGTTAAGACAATTTCTTATCCCACTTCCTTGTTCCTACTTTCTCAGGCATATTATTCTATGGTATGTTTGCAGACTGGGGAAGGAGATGAGAAAATGAGCAGTTAAACTCTGTAAGGTGGTAACTTCATGTTTTCAACTTCAGGTCCTTAAATCATAGATTTAGTACCAAAATAATGAAATTAGTTCTTGAAAACAATTAAGAGTTCATAAAAACTAAAGCCTTCTGTATACTAAAGAAAGACTTGTTGCTCTTGTCTGTTGGTGAAAGAGGGAAGCAGGTAGAAGTACTGAAAAAAAGTATTGAAACACACTCTGGCATCCAGGGCTGTAAAGAACCGGGTAAGAGCTCAGTAAAACTTGGACAAAATTGGCTAGTTTTTAAACAAAGTTTTGAATGTAACCTTTTAAAATCTCCTTCTATCCTACATCTGACCCCTTAACAGAGTGTGGGAGCAAGGGACTGCAATAGTGTGTAACCACAATTTAATACCACAGTGAGATGCAAGCTACTAAAATCATCTTGAGTGCCATTATGCAGCAGGTGC
>JMFS01092839.1:0-10975 GCA_000699545.1 Podiceps cristatus | reverse complement strand
TAGCTCTGTCCTGGCTGAAACCAGGACACGAGCAGAGTGGGACTCTTGGGAGCCAGTCCCCCCTGGTACCCAAGGAAGGCTGGTGTCATCACACTCAAGTTTTCTTCCACAGCTGCCTGTAATAACCAGGAAGAATGATACAGGAGACCTCTTGCAGTCCTATGAGCCTCCATCCTGGGGCCCTTTTGAAGGCTTTTTGTCCTACAGCACCCCAGGATGATTTTTCCTGCTGCACCCAATGGGCTGAGGTAAGGGCTGTTACTGAAATACAAGGGTAGCTCATATGCTTCATTACTATGGTTTCCAGCTGTTTGTATAGAGTTACCCTCAGTCTTGCCTACAGGCTTTCCTCCTTACTGCAAAGGCTAGGAACTTACTTATTTCAATCTCATGACTCTGGTGCATGGGGCTCTCAGTGTGGGATTGTAATGTTTATAATATGGGTTGAACCAGATACTCTTGAAGGACAAATGAAGATAGATAAATTGGTAGTTAATTTGGGAGCAAGAAATTTCAGCAACTTCTGTTTTTACTGGCATGATCCTCTACCTGTGATCATAGCTTGCTAAGCTTAACCAGTCTTCCAAAGGTTCCTTCTTGTTCACCACAATTAGTAACTTTAAATGTCTCATCCCCACTTTGAAATAAATTCGAAGCTCAGATCTTGCCTCTGTCTTTGTGCTCTGCTGCTCTTCTGACCTCCCAATGCCTTCCTCAGTCCATTGCTGTGGTCAGCTGCTGTCTTTTCCTCATCTCTTGCAGAAAACTTCCTTCTACAGGCTTAAGTCAGTACTGAACTGCAATAGGCGGGTGCATTCTCAGCACTTGACATGATGTTCACAGAAAAGGAAATTAAAACTCTGAAGTATTCTAAGTCTTCCTGTTCATGTCTCCTTGGAAGGGGTGAACTTTGCATCTTATACAGGACTCTGCTGCTCATCAGCTTTTAAGCCATTGGGGATTTATTGCCAGGTTCGCTCGCTGACATACATGTTTCCCTTGAATGTTGTAGCAGAAGTTAGGAGACAGCTTTGCCCATCGAGCAGTGATATTGAACAACAATAGCACTATACATGATCAGAAGTATTTTTCCTACCAGCAGCTCTTGGCAGCACAATGCCTCCTCTCATCAGGCGATGCCTATGGATGTGCAGAATACAAAGTCAGACTGTGTGCAGGAGCTGTTTAACAGAACAACATTATGCACTTTACCAGCTATAGGCGACAGCGGAAAGGGGAGCGGGGCATGGAAAGTCAGACTCAGAACAAAACTTAGTTCTTAAATACAGAATCCAAATCTCATAGCAGCTAAACTCGCCAAGACCCATTCAGTAGGAGCAGTCCCCTTGAAAATGCATTACAGGAAGTGTTCTGACACAGGAAGAATATAGGTCTATCCTATTTACCACATAGTAAATCAGATACAGCACAGTGTTCAAGCCTTATGCAGTTGGAAGGCCTTGTGCTATAGGGGAAAGGATCATCAAGTCATTCCCATGCAGAGATATCTGAGAAATCAGCTCTGGAGCAATGGAAGGTTCTAGAGCTGCTCAGAAGTGCCTTTCTCAGCAAGGGCAATTGATCCATGGGATGTGCAGGGTTGTAATACAGTGACCATATTAACAACAGTTTTCAACACATACCCTCTCTTTTGCCTCTACATCAGTGCTACATAAACTGTGTGAAAAGGGAGATATATTTGCGAGTCTCCTTGTTTTTTCTCTAAGTCTAAGAAGTCTGAGGCTGAAGACCTCAGAGACACCATCCTTCATAACAAATGCTCCTGAATTCCTGTCATAATTTGATGATTCACTTTCCACATGAGAATCAGTCTAGTAGATTCCATGTTTCTCTCAGTAGATTCTGTTTCTCTCAAAGGTAGACTAGTTATCCAAAGGACCCAAGATGGGAGGTAATGAGCAGAGTGGTTGTGAGATGTCCTCTGATGATGATGGCAGCACATCCAGCTGGGGCTTCCTCTGTCCTGGGAGGTTGCATTGCGGTGATGAGGTGGTCACACATCCATGTGTTCTGTCTCCTCCACAGGTGGTAAATGAGATGAGCACCCACAGGGGGTAAATTACATAAGCACCCACAGGGGAATTAATGTGAGATGAAGAGAGTGCAATTCCCTCACCAGACAGTCACCCTCCTGGGCAGACAAGCCTTCTTCACAGTGTAATCTTAAACCAAAGTGAAATGTGTGCTCAGGACTGCTTTGCTTTAAGCCAGCTATGTCTGCTGTCCCAGTAAATGTGGACTGCTTTAACGGCTTGTGTGGAACAAGCCTATCCTAGACTGAAATACAAGTGTCCACAGAAAGATTTGCTGGAACTTGGCTGAAGATGGTCTGTGTGTGGACAAGTCCTGGCAACAAAGGACCCCTCCTGGGAGTCCTGGTATGGTATGTGCAGCGTCTTTGCTCGACTGTAACAGATGGGCTCCTCCAGGCAGAAGAGGAAAGAGCCACATCTCCTGTGTGTCCAAAACCCCACCGGGACCCCTGGTCTGTGAAGGAAACTTCCGTTTCCATATGCTGGGCTTTACGTGCAGGTTTTTCTTTGTTGCTCATCATTATAGCACAGAAGCAGCTGCACACAGCAACAAATTCAACCTCCCAGCATCTGTGTGCAGGAGAGCAGGACCCTTCTGCTGCAGTACATAGATGCAGCCCCAGGCTCATGCCCTGTATCTTTAGGAAAGCAGCGAAGAGAGGAGAGAGAGCAAATGTTTCCCCAGGTACTGAAGCTGCTTTTCACATACATTTTCCAGTAGCAACATTACCTGTTAGCTTTGTGTATTTAAATTGCTAGAAGTTCAGAGAATATAGCAATGCACTGACCAGGACACTGACCAAAGATACAGTGAGTCAGCTGGAGCTAGTATTGCTAATGAGGGAAAGTACTTTCATCCTTTATTGCTATCATAGGCTGGTGAGTGTGTGTTTTTAACAGCTTGGAGGTAGAATAAAACTAACTTCGTTCCCTTGAAGAAAAATATTAACCATCTGTGATAGAAAGTATGTGTTCAGCAATTGCATTCCACATCTATTTTCTTTGCTTCTTAAATTATTTATACAATTACACCACCCACAGCTTCGTGGCCCTTTGCACTCAATGAAAAGTTTTCTCTGTGGCTAGGATTCACTCTTTTGTCACTGTCTCACCTACGGAATGTGGGAATTGGAGAATCTAGTACATAAAATACAGTGAAATAACAAAAGAAATTACAATCGATGGTATAAGAAAGATGGGATTTATATGGCATGAATACCTCAGAGCAAAAAAGAAAAAAGGCCATTTCTGGGGAGGTAAAACAGAGAAACACAGAACAACAGTATAAATACTCTAATAACATGTGGAAATAGATCATATTCCTAGGCTCGCTCTTCTGATTAATTCCTAGTAAGAAAATGCACAAATTTTTCTAGTGATTTAAATTCAGTCACAATGTTCATTGCTTTTCACTGATGAATTCACAGTTTAATGGCCTGAATTTAAAAGAATGGTGGAATCTGCATATGCTGCATCACCAGCTTGTGAATCATGCGGTGTTTAAACACTCAGCTGAACCACATCGGTAAGGTAAAAATATAAAGGCAATGAATCTGAGGCTGCACCTTGTCCTTATCAATGCTGGCAACTAACTTCTCACTGGCTTTAATCTAAATCTCTGTTTGTCGGGTAGGTTGGAGAAATTATTAATAACTTAATGCTGTGTTATAGAAATGTTAGAAGGAAAAAACAAAATAACAAGGACAAATTTTAATGTGAAATCTAATCATTATGTATTACAGAAACAGTAAGTGTTCTTGTACTGTAAAATATCCTTACAGTTTACTCTTAGCAGATTTCTGTAAAACTGGAGATCAAGGAAAGAGTCACATTTCCTCTCTTGGAATTTCCTTGTTCTATTAAAATAAAATTAAGACAAATGAGTAACATGATTTTGAGTCTTGAAAGTTTTCCAAAGTTTGCAACAATACCATCAAATTTCAGATTGTTGCTGATAAATCTGTTCTTTGAAGGGTATGAGTTTCCCTCTAGTTACTACCAACCCTCCTCCAGAAATGCTACTTTGGACTGAAACATTCTACTTGAAGTTGATATTCCTTGCACAGTAATATTTAAATGACAGTCTTGAGTTAAAACAGCAATTCAAAACTAAGCATTGACATTTTGAAATTAAGCACTTCAGTTAGTTCCAAAATGATGTTTTGGAAAACAGAAATATTTTATCAAAATTTGTATTTTCCCAGGGCTGGATGAGACTTTTTAAATTAAAGAATGCAGGAAATCTTTCTCCTACACCAATTCATCTACTTGATTTTGGAATTTGAGAATGAAGCTGAGGCAGGTCTTTGAAAGAAAACTGAGTGGCTAGAAAGAAGAATAAATTCCAGTGTGTCTCTTCATCTGCACAATATTATTTTATAATGCACATTTTCTGCATTTTGCGTAGCTTTTCAGAGCAGGAGTGGAAGCAGACTACACATCTGTGCAGTGTTAAGCATAAAGATATCCAAATTTCTGCCACAGTGCAAACAACAATCAAAATGGTTTTGTCCAGTTCACTGTAGCATTTAATGAGCCAATGTATAGGGCTTCCACCCATGCCCAGGGGAGGTAGCTTGAAACACTCACTCCAGCCTACCATTTTATTCTAAATACTTCTCAATAAAGTACTAGGAGCTTCTGCTGCTCTATAGCATGTTGCAGCCTGCAGCTGTAGCTGCATCACTCATCTGTCTCAGAACACTGATGTCTAACACGTTTCAGTTCGTTCTCCAAGACCGTCACTTCCCTGCACTGAGTCTAATTTTCTGCAAGTTTTCTTGAGGTGGAAAGAACTCACGTTCCAGACAAACTCATCCCTCTTGTGCTGGATCCAGAGCTGATACTAATCTTGCTAAGCTTAGAAGCTCAGCTCTAATGTCTGATATGGTAAGTCGGTCTCATCCTGCTCCAGTTTCGTATCTAAAGATTTGGAATTTAACCTTACATGATGTTTTTCATCCAAAGGAGCCACTGGTTTCAGCTGGACACACTACAGACACACCTGACATGAGCAAAAGCAGCAAGACAAAGCTGGTAATGACTGGCAGACAGAGCTGTGCTATGTTTAGAACTCACAGTCCCTGCTTTGGTGCTAACCGTAAGACACTGAGATTACCCTTGTAGGGACTGCACAAGGGCTGACTGATTAAAAAAAAAAAAAAAAAAAAAAAGCTTAGCTCAGCGCTTCTTGAACTACACTGTCCCCTGTCTCACCTCTTCCCAGTCTTGCCCTAGCAAAGAGATACAGGTAGCCATCAAATTTGTCTTTCCAGCCTGCTCCGCTGTCCTTCCCACCACTCTGCACCAGGACCTGCACCAGGCTTAGCTCACAGCACATGCAGCATGTGCCCTTGCTCCTTCCTCTGCTCTTTATCTCCCTGCCCCCTAAACCTGAACACACCAATAGGAAAGCACAGTATGTCTCCGTATGTTATGCTCTGCTGCACCTCACTGTCTGCTACAGGCAAGAACCCACTGCTGACCCTCTGGTGCACAGAAGAGCCCAGACTTCCCCTGGGATCATGTGCCTCTTCAGGTGCTTTCAAGTTTTGCACTGTCACAGCACAAAATCACAACTCTGGACCTTATTTTGATTTTTTATTAGTAGCTGGTTGATGGTCGTAGCCAAGTAGAAAATAAAACTGTTATCCTGGAATACACCAAAAAGCAAATTGAATTAAGAGTTACTGTGTCTTTTTTCTGAAGGAATGGGGGAAGGTTAATTTTTCAGGACTTTGCTGTCATCTTGCCCTGTGAGCAAAAGCAGAATGAGTGTACGCACATCCAGTTGTACAGGAGCCAGGCAGAGCGTTCCAGCTCCCAGGGCTCCCCTGCATGAGCTCAGTACAGCACTTGGATATCCCTTTCTTTGTCAGTCATTGTCTTTCAGTGATTTTGTGATAGCACAAGCACCTCCTTGTGAAGCTGTAAGGCCTCCTGACTTGCTGATAAGCACTAGGTTGTGCTGGGTAAGGGAGAACCCTTGCTCTCCTCAGCAAGCAGAAGAAAATGACTTCAATCAAAATCTTCCATGGAAAGTGAGGGAAATATTTATTCACTGCACTTCAAGTACTCCTTTGCTGAAATATGTATTAAGTCCACAGCTTAAATCACTTTGGTACTCAGGCTTTATGGTCACCACAAATGTTTCCTTTAAAAATTGAGGGGTCCAGAGCTCCTATAGTTTTTCAAGAGAACAGTAGCTCTGAGCTGGTTCCTTTACCTTTGTCTTTGACTTCCTATCTTTAGCCCTCTCCCAAGTCTTGTTCCATGTCCTTTGACCTTACATACCCTGCACCCTTACAGACTTGGCTCTAGTTTTTCCCCGTGGAGTTTGCTCTTCACTGGTCCTGCTCCATCTAGCACTCGCTTCCACTAACAAGATGTATCCTCTTTTCGAATATGCCTCTCAAATCTTCCTGTTTCCAGTAATGCTAAACCCATTTCAGGCCTGTGTCTATGTACTTTCATCTTTGCCTTGTAAACAAAGTGGATTTTATCTTCTCTGATAGTTTATTTTCTCTTTTCCTTTATCCTCCCTATTTGTACAGTTTCTCTGTTTATAGGCAAGGCTGCACTAAACTCTCGCACTTCTCTCTGACCAAGCATTTTCTGACTCTCTGGGTGATAAAGGCATATTATTATGTTGTGAATGCTAGTACCACTTTCTTGCATGCAACCCTCACTAATACTTTTATTTTGTTCTTTTCACCTACTGATTCATGTTGTGTATGCAATTACCTTTATTATGTATTGACTATGCAGATGGTTAATTAAGCATATTTGCATACACCATTTTGGCAACTGCACCATATTAATCTTGCTTTGAAATGATGGCTCTCACTATTTAATAGATTAACTCATTACACTGAAGATCATGTCATTCAGTTACTGGAAATTACCCATTTCACATCTCCACCAACTGGAAATGTGTCCATTTTTACCAAACAGTAGTTACTGAGCTGCACAAACTTCCAAGGGAAGAAAATGGAGAGTAGCGTCGTCTGGCTGAGGTCAAGGACCTGATACCCTACAAGGATGGCAAAATTTGCAAGAGTCTGTCTCCTCTAAGCTACGGCTTTCCCTTGTTTTGGGGAGAAAGGGAGGACCAGTACAGCTACTGCCGGTATAGAGGCCTTTCTCCTTAGTGTTTCCTTCTGTTCAAAGGGAAAAAGATCAGCTGTGGTACCCTGTCTCTGCCCATCCTTTCTCTGCCCGGTTGCATGGGAGGAGAAATAACCATCACAGGGAGTAGTTTTGTATCTCAGACTGGGCTGCAGTGCTCCAGAGTGGAGGTCAGGAAGGACAGCAGCAGCTACACCGATCAGACAGTGCCAAATCGTGAGGAAGGGGGAGAACTAGTTTATTACACAGCTAGAAGTGAGTGGAAGGTTTCAGTCCCCTTGTTTATGAGAACTGCTCTTGAAAGGGCAAATGTCCCAGTTGCCTGCAGCTATCCTTCAATTTAGCTGATTATCCATGTGGATTTTCCCTTTCTGTGCTGGTAATTTTCTGGGGGTTATTTCCTCAGAGTTTTCCAGCCTTTTGATTCTCTCCAACATTTTCCAAGGTAGAGCCTAACTGACCCATCAAATCTAGGAAAAGAAACCAATCCCTTTAGAGCCGGGTTGTGAATCTCCAGTCTAAGCTGAGCTTGACAGGAGGAGCAGCATCACCTCAGGTGGAGCTCAGGCGTAGACTTTAGCCTTACCTCCTGTCCCCTCCCTTGCTCTGGAGAAGCTTGTATCTCCAGCCTACATAATTCCCCTCCTCCCATTTGCCATCATCCTCCAACAGTGGCTGGCTTCCAGAGGAACAGGAAGAATTAATTTTTCTCCACTCTACCACTGCCCATTTCCTTATGTAAGGCACCACTTTCCTTCTTCTAGTATGGGGAGAATGAGTGTCTTTTTATTTCCTTTGCCCGCTAAATTGGAGAAGTATCAATTTACCTCTCAGACAGAATGTCACACCAGCACATAAATAAATAAACCTCAGTGATCCCCTACAGCTTTCACAGGCCCACACTTTAGCATTTGACTTCTGAGGCTCCCACTATAGCCAATGGAATAGGTCTCTTTACTTTTTGTTTCCAAATGCTCCGCATGACATACAAACTATCTTGTGTACGTACAACATGGGTAGGGAATTTAAATGCTTTAACATGGCTAGGTACTCATAAGTGTTTGAAGATATACAGACTCCCTGAGCCCAAGCCCCCAGTGCATGGTTGCATTTCTGAATCCCATTTTTGTTTGAAATCCTCCTTGTTCATAAGAAGACAATTAGACAATTTTCTTACTCCCTCAAACAGTTTTGTTTTTTGTTTTTCTAGAGCTCATGAACAATGGGTTTGCAAATAGCAAGAGAAGTGGTTATGGCATGTGATTATAACCAGCAGCTGGGCATGTCTGGAAGGGTTGTCACAGATACAGTGACACCAAGTCTTTTGTACTCAACGGTGACGGATCTGCCAGTGGGATTCAGGTATCTGTGCTATCACAACTGCTTTGAAATATGTGCCCGGATGCAGAAGAGTTTAGTATTGTGTGGGTGTGTTTGCATGCAAGCTGTGGATTTTCTGGTGTGGGTTCTGGGCTCTGGTGGCAAGCGGTGCTGCAGTGCGGCTGTGAGCCACAGCCGGGGAGACGGAGCATCCCGGGGAGATCGGAGGAGGCAGGACACTGCAGACACCCTCTTCCTGCTGTGGCTTTTTGGCTGTGCTGGACAGAGAAAATAGTAGTTATTTAAAATGAAAGTCTGCATCAAGTCAGTATCAGTTTAAAAGTGAGAGGA
This sequence comes from Podiceps cristatus, assembly GCA_000699545.1. Classification (NCBI taxonomy): domain Eukaryota; kingdom Metazoa; phylum Chordata; class Aves; order Podicipediformes; family Podicipedidae; genus Podiceps; species Podiceps cristatus. The sequence continues at coordinate 2,123 of JMFS01092839.1, read as the reverse complement.
AAGGTTAAAGTATTGGTTTCCAGCAGTAAATATTAATGTAATAGCTCTCAAAATGAAGAGTAAACCATTTTAGGCTCTTAATTATGTGCCACATAGGCATCAAGCAGTAGATTTGGTTAATCAAGATCTTGATGAACTGACAGGTTATGGAAGAGGGAAACTATATAGAGTTTATTGGTCAGGGAGATTAAAACAGTGAGCCTGGAAAAACTGAAATTTTATTGCATGTAAAGAAGAAAGCATTAGAGATATCCAGGTGGCTCTCTCAACATAAAACGGCATGGCTTACTCCTGGGATTGGTACAGGAATATAAATTAATCAAAGAAAAAAATATTCCCAGAAAGCTACAGAACAGTATTCCTGGGTAAAGAGACCTAAATATGACACTGGCAAAACAGGGTTCAATACTTTTTAAATCGGTTTAATCCAAGAAGCAGCATGATGTCTCACAGATATGATACAAGGGATGCAAGCTTCTATTATTTCTGTTAACAAAGTGCATCTGGAAGCCTGTAAAGATCTGACAAGTTTTTATGGTCTTAAGTTTGTTCTGTACTTCTTGCTTTTTTTTTTTTTTCTGAAGGTAGCCAAGGTGACAACAAACACACATATATCTTCTCTGTGTAAAATAAAAAGTAAAAATAGTTTGTAACACTAAATATCATGTTAGAATATTTTAATTAATAGGAAGATTCAAACATCATTGCCTTTCACCTGGATGAGGTGAGAAAAAAAAAAAAGCTGTGAAGATTTTGAGGAATAGCAACATCATTGCTGGATGATTGCTTATTTCACGAGTAGGCTGTTCATCTCCACTCCCCATGCTGCTGTAGGGTAACATGCTGGGACCAAACCCTCGGTTACTGTAGGGTGCTGTGTTTTCCTGAAGCTGATGCAGCCTACAGGGAACTGTCCTGACTTAAACCCATAGAGGATGTGACCTAATATGTTACAAAAGGTAATATGGTTGATATAAAGAGAACATACATTTATATCCTTTTTGGAGATTTGTCTGTTTGGCAGCAGCAGTGTTGAGATCAGGAAAGGTGGCTGTGAAACAAAGACACTGGTGGCATTTGTTGCTATGGCAGGTCTGGATGAAGCCATGAGTTTAGAGTTGCACAGCAAAAAATTACTCAGTATCTCCTCTTAATAACATCCTTGGATTTCTGGCACCCAGTGCCTATGAGATTCAACTCTTTTATGTAAAGGGTTCTTTTGTGAAAAAATAAAAATAATAACACAAATGTAATACTGTCACCTAGTAACTAGAACACTGAAAAATAGCCCAGTTCATTCCACTTAATCTATATTTATATGCCCTTTATCACTGCTCTGTCATGAGCCTGATTCTGAACTGAAAAATGGTAGTATAAATCTGGCCTTGAATTTCAAAGTCAAAGGAAACAGGTGCACAAACAGGCCAGAGGGCACCACAGCTAACAATATTTGAGGTAGCTTTAGACACACTAGCATGGGTACCACACGTGATGTATGCGTACAGCTGCCCTGCGTAGAAACCATCAGCTGCTTTCAAAGTTATGATTAAATTAACAAAATGGTACCCTCATCTCCTGAAACTTCATTACAGGCTGCCATGGTTTAGCCCCAGCCAGAGGCCAGGCACCACACGTCCGCTCCTGTGGTCCCCCCTCCTGTGTGGGAGATAGAAGTGGGAACAGAGAGGCAAAGCCCACGGGAGGGGACAGCAGCAGTTCAACAGGCAGCAAAGGGGACGGGAACAAACCAAGAGACCCCAATAATAAGGAAGTGCACTTAACCCGTGTTTCACAGCACAGGTCAATCACTGCCCAGGAGTTAAATGGCTGCCCAGCTGCTCCCCACCACCCATTCCCTCCCTCACCCATGCCCCCCCTCTCTATAGGGAGCATGTTGGTCACAGGGTATAGAATTATTCCCCTTGCCAGCTCCTCATGAAAATTAATCCTGTCCCAGCTGGAGCCAGGACATTATCCAGCTCTTCTTCGGTACCGTCTATGTCATGCTCAGACCCTGCACTTTCTGATTACTCACCACCACTTTCCTGTTATTCATATGTATATATATATATCTCTCTATATTTAAACACACACACACACACAGACATTCCCTTAGTCTACGG